>VUYV01000207.1:971566-1166566 GCA_008711295.1 Anarhynchus alexandrinus | reverse complement strand
TTACATGAGTCCCACATGATTTAACTTCTGTTAGTTCCAGGCTGTATTTTAGTCCTTTTTCTATTTGTTTCTGTAGCTTTGGTTAGTATCACTCCAAAAAGCTTTTCTGTAGCATTGTGTAGTGTTGATCAACATGTAGTTGCATGAATAAGATCTATAAATAATTATTTGGGCACATTTATACTGCTGCTTTTGCTATAAGCAAGAAAGCCAGGCACACCATTTTGAAAACCGGGCCCGATCTTCTCCTTTGTCTTCAAAACCTTCTGCTAAAAACTTGTTGAGTTTTTCAGCAATCTTGTGGGAAGACAGGGCAAAGAAGAACATTTTTTCCCCACAAAAGAGCGTTGGCTGGAATACCACATCTTTTAAAAATTCCTTTCATCTTCCAAATAAAAATATTATCTTTACGGTAAAAAGGATGTTTAATATTTCCCTACTTTTTATAGTTTTATAGTTGCCTACTGGTTTTTCTCTAATTTTCAAATTTTGTGCCAGTTTTCAGCCAGGAATAAAATTTTAAGCCAAGTTATAAACCACTGAAAGAGAAACATTGGTACAGCCTTAAGTATAATAACAATGCCTCTGTGTCCAGTATTTTGATATCTGTGATATTAATTTGTACATTTTGACTTCCTAGACACACATTTGCAGTAAAAAGCGCAGGATTTTTTCTAATTAGGAAATCATTGCTCCCTACTGGTTGGAAACGCAGCTACCACCGGTTTGTGTTATGGCTGAAATCCCAAGGAGAAACATGGGGGCTGCTGCTTTCCTCAGTTCCACTGGTGTCAGCAGGAAAAAAAACTTTGCTGAAGCTCATGGCAGAGCGGAGGTGTAAATGCTGTGAGAGATGAAAACCATCCCTGTTATTTCCAGGAGACAAATGATGGGTCCCACTGAATACAACAGGTGCTGTTTCAAGGAGAGAAGTGCCTGATACTAAAAAAGAAATAAATTTTGCTTTCTCAACTTTATGGGAACGGCTTTCCACCGTAAGCTTAAAAAATTAACTTAATTATCTGCTCCTTTGAAGCAGCCAGAAGTGTCACTTCCAGTGACATCCGAAGCGTTAGCATTAGCAGCTCTGACAGCTGAAGGAGTGACCGGCGGAGGGGCTGGCACCACTCTAATTTGGATAAGAGGAACCGTCAATTCCGTGATTGTTGGCCAATACCGTAATGGAGGGGACATTTCCCCGAGCGGGCACCAGGTAGGTGCGATCATCCCATGACGGGATGGGTCATACTGGAGGGTTTCCCCGAGCAATACTGATTAACCTGCTCACAGCCACCTGCAGAAGGACACAGGTTGGTTAAATTTCAGAAACGAGCTTGTATGACAGTCTGGGAACATGGTTTGGGCTGCACGCATGTTTCTTTTGGTTTTGCTCTGAGGTTTTTTTTTTTTTTTTTTTGAGTACTTGTGTTGTTAATATACAATTTTTATATATATTATGTGTATATGAATTTATATATATAGGGTTTAAGTACCCGGGCATTAAGTTTGGTGCAGCGTGGGTGCATGAGGGCTCAGCCCGCTCGTTGCCGTTGGAGTTTGCAGGTGTACACGTTACACAGCTCACCAGGTTCAGCTGTGAAAAGCGGGTATAAAATTGGTTGTGGGTGCTCAGGAGCTTTTGGCCAGTGTCTGTGGTGCTGGGTGGAGGTTAAAACTCCTTCTCTGCCTCTTAAGCCGGTAGGTAATTCTGTTAATTTTATTTAGTCTAAATGCTTAAGCCAGATTTTTGTGTAGAAGTTTCAAATGTCTGAGCTTGGTTTATGTAATTCTGTAACTTTAACAGGGTAACAATCTTTCAGCTTCTGCCTCTATATTTTATGCATCTGTAGAAAAAACAAAACCCAAAAAACCAAACAAAAAAAAACCCCAAAACCCAACCCCAAACTTTCCCTTTTTCTCTTATTGTTAAAATGGTAACTGGCCTCTTATGGCCTGAACCATATGCTGTTTGCTGGCTGTATGGTGCTGCTTTGAAAACAGTGTTCCAAGCAAAATAAGCACATAGAAATTTTAATGGCATTTTTAAAAATTTTTACTTAAACTTCATTAAAATGTCTTTAAATTTCTTTTTGTTGAATTTTCGTGGTTTTTTTNTTTTTTTTTTTTTTTTTAAATGTGAATCTTCAAGCAAGCTCAAACATAAGTTCCTGATCTGCGTGGCTCTGTCTGTAGAGGAAAGTCTGTATTAGGATTTGAAGTCTCAGGCTCATGCCTGATGAATTTTCAAGAGGGGCACGTACTTGAGAAAAACACAGCAGAAGGGGAAAAACTCATAGAAAGCTCTATGGGCACCACTTTGCTGCTTCTGCTGCGTTTCCAGGTTTGGTAAAAAACAATGATCTTCACCGTTATTGGAGTGGCACACTTAATATGCTAAGTGGGGCGAGTGGGAATTGTGCCTGTGAACAGTGTTTTCTTAAGGTGACTTTCAATATTTTATTATACCAAAGCACCTATAGAACAAGCCATTAGATCAAAAGTTGTGTGTTTAAAAATTGAATTTTTTCATGTGTTCTGGATACTTGGACTTCTCCTGTCCTCCACAAACATCTAAGCCTTTCTCATTTAATAGGAGTGAACAATACCTGGCTACGGGTTCATTCCTTAATATACACTGGTTAGATATTTTCACTTTGCTCTGTTCAGTAGCATGTTTATCTGTTTAAATGCAGAAAACTTGATTAGGAAGACATAATAGCGATGGAGTGGAGGACAAAGACACAACTCTCTTCCTATGAAACTTAGTCCTGTGGTTTAGAATACTGTTAAGCTTCCTCAGAGGTTGCTGCAGTGGGAACCTAAATTGCTCCATCTTGACCTCTGAAGTATCAATAATCCTTATAAATTCAAAAGGTACCTGGGGGACGCTTCAGACATTGCCTGAGAAATGATGGCTTGTCCCAAATGCAGCATCTGCAAAGATGCTCTTTGTACCTATGCTTGCACTCTTCGTGGTGGAGAAGCCGAAGTCCAGGCAGGAGCTGGAGTGAAATGAAATACCAGCTGCTCAGAGTTTCTGTGATTAGGATCTTGCCTTCCATCAAGCTTAAACTCACCTGGAGTGAAATGCTCCTTTAATATCCCTCTCCAATACCACGCTGAGGATTTATATCTAGTGTAGGGCTTTGTGTAGGATTTTCAGCTAAATGCATAAGTGTTGGTTTAACTGCCCTGCCATGATGGAAGGGATAGCGGAAGCAGTCACTCCTAGGTAGTAATCTAGAGCTGCTTTCTTCTCAAAGTGCTGATTTAACATATTGGCTACTGAGCACAATGGTTTTAGGTTGGAAAAATATTTAGGAGGAGTCCCAACTGTACTGCTCCAAAATGGAGTATCCTGTGTCAAGATATTTGCGGGTGCCTGGCGTCACGTAGAGTAAGTTTTAGTGTGCCATCAGTGAATGGTATGAGATTTGTGTACTCATGAATGAATCAGTGCTGCGGTATGACATCTGGCTGTTGTCATTAAGGTACAACTGGGTCATATTTCTAAGTGTTGATCTGTAACTGCAAATACATGTTGCTGACTTGTGTTTTAGTAAGAGTTCAGGCGTAGTCTGTTTTCTCCATGCTTTGCAGCTTTAAATAAAGTATTGGATTCAAGGGAAAGGCTTGTGATAATAGTGTGATGCTGCTTATTTTTTTTTTTCATTTTTGATGTGGAACTGCTTGTGGCTTATGAGAGCCTCTCTCTGATCTGATAGCAGAGATTTTAGGCTCTGTGGTTGTGTTCCGTTTGCACTTTAGGTGTATGTTTTCATGCTAACAAGATACCTCTGTGGGTTTAAATGGATGTGCTGTTTGTCAAATCTCTGCTCCTAATGTTGATTGCATTGTAAAACAGCCAAAACTTCAAAAATTAGCAATAAATTAATTTCAGTGAGAGGAGTGAGCAGCATAGTTGCGTATTATATATATGTCAATTGGCCTTTTTTTTTTATGGCTTTTTAGGATTATTTCAGATTAAAGGTGGACAGAGTAGTTTCCTGGGAACCAGGTACTGATGTGAGATGTCTGTAAAAGTGAATTGCTGGGAAGCTGCTGATTGCTGTCTCTGTTCTGGGGCTTGTCTGCCTGAGCAAGAAGCCAAATTGCAGACAGTGTTTGGATGAATGACTTCACCTCCGGTGGGAGGCTCTCTGCAAGGTCCTGGATAGCTGCTGTTATTTGGCAAAGTCTAATTCTGGTGAGAAGGATAAAATACCAATGTTGGACGGATGCTATCAGGCATATTGAGAGCTTTTAACATATACCTACGTAGTCTGATAATTACTAAAATATGTGGGAAAACCAGCCTTTACTGTGTGTCACAAGCTGTCTAGGAGATCCATTAGTAAGACAAAAGTCTTGTTCACTTTAGAACACAAATTATTTGTACAGCCTGGTTTAGCAGCACCACAAAATGACACTATAAGATGCTGGAAAAGTTCAGATGTTGCTTTGTGCCCCCAGTGTGGAGGCCAGAGAGTGAGCTGGGCTCTGGGCATCACATGGAGAACACTTCTGCATCCCAGCATGGACAGGGGAAAGAAGATTGCTCCTTTCTGGGCAGGAATAGTTGTTAGTGGATGTTGCAGTAATTTATAAAAGAGTAATCCTGCTTTCTTTCTATCAGAGCTCCTAAAAGGCCCTGGGTCCAAGTGAGGACCCATACGTGCATGGTACCAAGCTGGGAAATCATTCAGCTCTGGGGTGCTTAACAGCAATTGCACCCTGTGTTAGTGCTTTCAAACCAGAGTGTTGAGACAACTTCTGCTCCTGTGCTGTAACATGAAAAGGTGTGAGCAGGAGAAGTTATTAACCCAGCCCTGTGCTTACGTATCAAAAAACCTTGCGTGGAGGCCAGTGTGCTGGAGGGGGACTTGGTGCCTTGGAAAGGCAATGGTGATGTCTTGTGTTGGTGGTTAGTGTTCACATGGGCAGCAGGCGGGGACCATTTAAGTGAAGAGCCGGAGTCCTTTAGGGAACAGGACAACCACATGCAATCCGCTTTTGTGTTTTAGTGTATACTCCACTTATTTAAAAAATCTGTTATAAAAAAAAAATTGCAATCTTCCCTAATAGAATATTGCTTCTTAATGAATAGACCCCCTTGTTATGGGACAGCTTGGTGCTGCTAATGTTTTTCTCTCTTGTTTGGCTTTATTAGGTGCTATCTCCCATGGCTATCTGTAAAGCCAATTAGTGGAGAAAATAACAGCCATATTAATCTCCCAGAGCAGTGCAAGAAAAAGAGTCATAATATCATAGGGAAATTATTTTAAGTGTGAAAAATTACCCACTTCGTCTATTTCATTTTTCTCAAACTCCAAAATTAATGACTTTCTGAAAAAAAAGATATATTTATCTCTGTATAAAGGGAGAGATTTGATGAATGCTAAAGAGAAACCAATAGAGCTTTAATAAAAATGTATATGTCCATAATCCTATGAATCCTATTCCAGCATGTTAAACTGCTGATTTGTATCTCTGTCAAATATAATTACAGGCGAACAGGAGCTGTGTTATAATATCTATTAATCAAGATTATAATTAGGATTTTAAGAAGCTGCTTGCTTGAGTTGGGAACTGCAGCGAGGAAGTGCCAGAACTGCTGAGCCTTCAGCTCATGGCACTGTTTGCAGCCTGGGCACGAACCTTATGGGTGCTGCTGCCCAGAGTCCCACAGAGAGCAGATGGGAGATGACTGCAGTCAAGATGAGGTTCAACTCACATTGCATTGTATATTTGGGGATGTGAATGGGAAAACTGGTCACTAGCTGAACAGATGCAGGCATTAATGCCAAGTCAGCAAAAAGTCTTCATTTTGAGGGGGGTGGTTCATGCCATTTAGGTGAGTCCCATTTGGTAGTGTTGGGTCCTTGCTTAAAATAGTTGACTGAAGAACATCTCCAGTCAGTTTGTGTTACCCAGCATGGGTGCACAAATTGCTATAAATAACATTTTTTTAGCACTTATGAGCCTTCTGACCTCTGTAAGTGGAAAAGGGAGGGGATTGATGAGCTTTTGCTGTTGGCAGAAGAGAAGGAACTGATAAAGTTATGCTTAGAAAGCCCAATCCACTGTTAAAACAGTTGATGTGTTGAAATATTGAATCATCCACTAGGTTAGGTTTTTCCCCTCTGAATCTTTTTTTTTTCTTTTTCCTTTTAAAAGGCTGCCCGATGCTCATGAGTTTGGTAAATTTGGATCACCCCCTTTACCTGCTTTTTCTCCTTCCCTCCCCCCCTTTTTTTTCTTTTATTCCTGTTTGTTCTCCAGGTGTATTTTTCTAACTTCTACCAGGTCTAGTCATAACAAGCTGAACACGGTGTGAATGTTCCCAGCCTCATTTTAACTAAATTAACTACACTTACAACCTCGGTGTCAAAGCTCTGAACAATGAAAGCTTGCCACTGAACACATGAAACAAAAATGAAATTAGCCAGTGGTAGGAAACTACAAACGGCTGAGGCATTCAATTGTTAGCCATTTGAAGGATTAACTTCTAAATCATGTAGAGCTCCCTTGGTAGTTTAGCTAGTTGGGCACTCAAGGGTATATAAAAACACACTTTAAAGTAGAAATGTATTTCTTCACCTATAAAAATGAGATTTACTGGCAGGTTGTGATATTATTAATACTGGATATTTCTGCCATCATCTGTAGTACTTAATCATGCTTTCTTTTACTTTCTGCATACACTTTTCTGTTGGGTTCCCAAAGAAAGACAGTGCAGATGAACTTGGTGTTAGGAGATGGATGACACTATAACCGAGAAATATATTTTACCAACTTAAGGTGGTAACTAGTGCCTACTATATGCAGTTCTTGTATGTGAATAACTTCCTCCTATGGATATTTGTCCACTAGGTGTATAAAATACTCCTCTAGTCTTAAATATTTGTATCTGGTGGTTGTTATGCTAATAATTACAGAGAATTCTCTAATTCTCTCACTCTACTGAAAGCTAAGATGTGCCAGTGAAATAGGCTTTTAATAAGAGTTGGTAAAAGATTTTCTTAGTTAATTCATTGCAAAGAGTCACCAAGGTTTTAATCAGAACCACAAGAAAGGGAACTCTACTAATTATGGTCATACATTTATTTGAATTCAGTCTTTTCCCTATCACCTGAGAAGACTGTCATGGACCTATGGAACTTCATAGGGGAAAAATTCCCCAACTCTTTTCTTAATGTTTGCTTCAAACAAGACCCTGAAGTCTTCAGACAAGTGTTTATTCAATCAAAATCCTTCAGATTGCACAATTAAGATTGATGAATTTTGTAGTAGTCTTTTTCTTTTTAAATGAATAGCACTAAACAGAGGTGACTTCCTCTCCTAGCACAGACTTGATAATGAAGCCACTGAATTTACTTATAACATAAATATATATTTGTCCAGAGAGTCTTTTGCAGTAGAAGTCCAAAGCAAGGAGCTCATTTAGAAGAAAAAAGAAATCACAGCAGCAAAACCAACACAAAGCTGAAATAAAGGGGAAAAATGTAGAATCACAAAGAAAACCTAAACAAATAAAGTGCAAACAGAGAGTGACAAGCGCACTCAGCCCCTGGATTGGTTATGGATGAGACGACAAGTATATGATGAAATTAATGACCCTCTGTCAACTTTTTAGATCTCACTTTTAAAGAGAATGGACCAAAAATCAATAGCCCCCAAACCACTAGTACTCCAGTGAACCAGTTTATCATTTATCTTACTGCTGGCACTCATATAGAAAGTGCAGCCAAGCACAGCATAGGACTTTCATTGGTAGTCATCATTACATGCAATGTTTGAGCACTCCAGTTAAAGGTCAAAGGTGTGCAGTACAGCTCCTCTGAGAAGTACCTATTTGAAATTACCAATATCTGTGTATGGCTTATCCATGCTGTACACTACTATTTCTTTTCCCCCATGTGCATTTCCCCTTTCTGAGCTGTACCCGCTGGCTGAAGCAGAAGCCATGGGGCCGTAGCCCAGCAGCAGGGGCTCTGCACACCCAGGGTTAAGGCTGAGCTGATGTTGTTATCCATTCCCATTCTCAATGTTGTGTCTCAGTTATTTCTCGTGGCATCAAGCTGAAATCACTGACATATGAGCTAACACCTCTAATGAAAATTCTTCCCTGCTCTCCACCCTCAAAAAAGTTTTAGAATCATATTTAACATCTGTTTTTTTAGATGTTTACTTTAAGAAGTCCAAAGAAGACACAGCTGAATTTAAAGTTTATGTATCGTAAATGACTTTTTCTGGTAGCTAATCCTGAATCTGGAGGGCTAGCAAGACCAGTTTAAAAAAAAACAACAAAATCTGTGGAAGGGGGAAAGTGTTAAGATGACCTTTTTGCCATTTCTGGTATGCCAGTTATTGTTGTTGAATGATGGCAGTGAGATCAGGATGAGTTGTGCCAGTTGCGCCGCACACATAGTAGTTGTTGCCTTGGGATCTGCGTGGGCTGAGGGGATAAAATAGGGATAAAATAGGGCAATAAATATTAACCCCTTGCACAGATGGGAAACTGAGGCACCAAGCAGGTAAGAGGCAGTTTTCAAAAACACCTGAGTTAGAAACTGCCTGTTCCTGTGGGAAAGCTAACGAAGTAGAGACATGAATCCAGGTTTCCCAGTCTGTCTTCTAGTGTGTTGCTGAAGGATCCCTCGGGGCGGCTGGTTGTTGATGCTGTAGCCCTGTCAGAGGGGACTCGAGCTGGCACCTTCCCAGGTGCCTACATCTGTGTAGGGCTGTGCTGGGGGGAGCAGCTCAATGTGTTTTGTCCATGTAACCGGTCTGTCTGTGCACTGGGGGTTTCCTCCTGGGCTTCTCTGCGTACCCACCTGTGTTCACCCACACCCATATGCAGCCAAGGCATGTGCTGGTCACGTCAGGATTGAGATGGGTGTGCAAACGGGGCTGTGCTGACCCCATGTGTGAGCCTGTTTGTGTCTCCTCCTCGTGCATGTGCCAGATGCAGGGTCAAAAAGTCTGCCTTTACAGAGCCAAGGCACTCTGAAAATGTTGGCGCAGCTGAGGGAGAGTAAAATATTTCCTGCCACAGCGCTGTGGGAAGGACGGCAGCTGCCCTGCGCTGCTGCAGGCAGCGAGGTATTTTAATGCTCTTTTATAGCAGAGAAGTTTTCTCCAGCTACCCGCAGTCATTGTGCACAGGGGTGCTGCCCTGATCTGTGGGAGGGGATGTCTTAAGCCACGCTTCCATCGATTGCTGTGGAACAGCGTGGTGGTGGCCGTGGGAGGTGGAGTCTCCCAAAATACACCCTCACTACTTGATGGGTGTAAAGATGTGTTGCGTGTGCCAGGGTGGCTGGTAGAGGTTTTGAAGGACTTGGAAGAAAGAAGTCCTAAAATAGAAGGGTTTGCCTCAGCAAAAAATTATGATACAGGCAAGAAAGACGATGCAGGCTTCTGACTGAACATATGTGTCCTTAACGCCATTGTGGTGGTTGCTGCCTGAGGAACTGGTTGCAATGGGCAATAGCGTAAAAAAAAAAAAAACCCACAACAAAAAAAAACACAAAAAAACACACAAAAAACCCCCCCAAAACAAAGCCCACAGCCAAACCCTCAAAACCCCCAACAAAATATCATTGTACAATAAAAATGTTTAAGGAAAAGAATATTACCAGACATAAAGTAACACAAAAGTGAGATGAAATATGTGGCCAAGAGCATCCATATGACAGTACTTTCTGTCATCCATATGACAGAAAGGACCCATTGTGTTGTCAGTATCGCCATGCTGACGCACAACGGCCTCAGCTCCTGCTTGGGCTTTCCACAGGAGAGAGATGCGCTGGCAGCTCAGTGCCTCTCCGTCTCTCACCAGCCGTCCCTGCAGTACCCGAGAAGTGTGGTGGGCTCCTCTGTCCCTGGAGCACCAGGGCTGCAGGTGATTTTGCTTTGTTGCAAAGGAAGTCCCGCTTTATTTCTGGCCTCCTGATGCTCTGTCATTTTGGTCTGCTGTTCAAAAAGGCTTGTGCGGTTCTGTGCAAATCACAGCAATTCCCTGTAAGTCTCCCTGTCTGCTTCTTCATATTGAGTATAAGTGCCGACAGGTGATGCAAGGCACAAATACCGCATCTCTGACAAACTGCATGCACGTTTTTGGTGTTCTGTGCTAAAACAACCACCTGCTGCTCTCCCATACGGGGCGCGATGCAACGATGAGCATTATGGGTGGTAATGGACAGCAGTGAAGGGAGAAGCAATGTGTCCTTGAAAGGGAGTGGAACTGAGAGCATGGAGCATCACTGAATTTTTCAAGTGAGGTGTACTTCAGATCCGCTGGGCATAAGCAGTGGTACAGGATGCTCTAACTGCTGAGAAAGGAAATGCGTTTAATGCTGGATGGGGTTTTGGGTGCAGGCGCTGAAGTGGGATGTGGAGCATCAGCACAATTCATACATTAGTACAATGGGCAACCCGAGGATTGAAGGTTGCAAATCAAAAGAACAAAGATTTTAATTTATTTTGTGCCCAAAATTAATTTTGGTGGATCAATGTTGGAAGGCTTAGCAGAGAGAAGAGAGTTTGCACACACAGATCACTGGGATTTAGTGCAACTTCCACTGACGTCAATGGGAAAAACTCCCATAGCTGTGAAAGTGGGGGCTGGATCTGCTGTGGGTCTGTCTCGGAGTTGCAAAGTCAGTAGATAAAACAGTCATCAGTGGCTATGAACAAACAAGCAATATCTTCAATATTCAGTCAATGTTTTTTCCCAGCGTATTAAGCCCATATTTTATCTGTAAGAGTGAATAGAGACAATTACTTGAGTCACACCTATCATATCCTGTTTGCTTGTACAGTAAGTGCCCGATAGCAGAACGGCGAGCTCACATTGTGTGTTCCTTTCAAACAGAAAAGGCAAGTTGCTTCAAGTAGAACAATTCTTGTACTAATTGCAACCATTTCAAGTTTGCCACTCCAGGCTGGTTTCCCTGAATGAACACGCTGTTAAGACTTGTAATATGTTAAGACATTTAATACATTTGATAAATATTTTCTTTTTAGTTTTTCTTTTTTGTTTTACAACTAGACCAGAGACTTTTCAGTGGAAGAAACTAGGAAAGTCTTGTTTACTTTGACTTTAAATCATTCTGTATTCAATGTGGCAATAGCTTAGCTCCAGGGGATACTTGATAAGATGGGCGGAGAAAGGGATATCTCCCATACAAGCCCGTTCCTGGTTGCTGGCAGAAGTGCTTGAACCAGTTTGCTACTGCATCCCTCCTTAGAGAGACAGGCACCATTACGCTTGCATCCAGTGCCAGATGCACCTAAATTTCAAAACTTTTATGATCCAGGCTTTCAACTTGACTCGGTTCACTTGGAGAAGAAAAAAAAGTGTGTTTTCTTTCCCTGCCTTCAAGAGCAGTACCAGCATCAAACTATTGTGTTTACCAATTTGTGCTTTTATGATCTGTGTTTCTAATTCCAAAGCGAATGTTAAGAGCTGGGCCAGGACAATGAAAACTCGCAAGTTGATATCAAGAGCGGAGCTTGGAGCTGCTCTTTGGAGCACCTTTTGGAGAGTGTATTTTCCTGGCGTGGGCAGACTGTCCTTCTTTGCTCCCTTCCCCACAACCTGCTCGTTGGGGTGTTGCTCCCTGGTGTGGCAGTTGGGTTGTGGTCTGGTGGGGACCATGGACGTCCTTCCTGTCATCCTCCCCCTCTGTAGGAAAGAAGCACCCGCGAGCTGCCAGCGGCACCGAGATTGCATAGGATTTGTAACTAATTAGTGTCTGCATGCCTAAAGTGTGTGTTTTTTTTAGGAAAAGGCTTCCCATACCTTAACTCAGAAGGATCATGGCTACTTTTGTGCATATTAATAGGAATCTTTCTCTTTAAATTGAGTATTGGACATGTTGCACATATTATAACTTAAAAGCTTCAGCTGAGCCGCATTTTTGAGAGTTGTATTCATTCTGGAACTGTACCACAATTCATCATATTAAACTTCATTTGTTGGAAGCCTTGCACTGGAATATGGGCTTGGTCTCTAAGGAAGTGCTTCATTTCTGTATTCCTTACCAATAACAGCACACAGCACTGTCTTTTTATTACTCTGTGGCTAGCACCATTCATATAGTGCATTTCTACATCAGGGCTGGAGAGACCCCCATCCTGCTGAAAAATTTAGACGGCTACAGCAGTAATCAGAAATACCAATAAAGTGTCCCTGGTTCTAGGTGGTGATGTGGGATGGAGGGAGAGAAAGATATAAAAATGAATCATGATGTGAGACAGCATTGCTCTGGCAACTGCTTCAAAACCTGAGTGCAGTGAGACCGTATAAAGGCTTGAGAATATTCCTATGATCCTAAAGAGACCCGCAAAGACATTGCAAACTCATCAGGCGGCCAGTGCTGCAAGGAGGAGGAGAAATGCTGTTTTGAGTCATTCATCCCCAAACAACAGATGTGCCTTAACCTAGAAATAGGTAATATGGCTTCCAACTGAGGTGAGCTGCTTTGGATAAACCTGCTTAAAAAACAACCATACATTTAATGCAGGAAGCTGTCGAAGGTGTAAAGAATGGTTAAGTAAGTGAGTGGGACACCATTAATCTTGGTTTGTTTCAGCACTACATCTTTAGCTGTTGAAGAAAAAAAAACCTTGCTCCTAGCTCATAACCCGAGTGTTAAAACTGATGTCCTCCCCATTAGGGCCTGTAAGCTCATTAGCACATGGCAATTTATCCTCTTTTATTTCTTCTCAATTATCCTATCATCCATTGTATCTGGATCTGATTACCCTTTCCCAGAGTCAAACATTATCTTGTAAATCATTTGCTTTAAGTCTAAGCCTGCCATTGCATTGCCCAGGATTTGCTTAGGCAGGTAATAAATCAATTAGCATTAAACTTGTGGCGTCATCAATTTTCTCTCCTTGTGACTGAAAAAAGGAGTACCTGAACTTTGCGAAGCCCTATCAGGTTTCCTTACGCTGTCCACATTGAGATTTCCCCCTCCTTCCCTTCCTTTCCCCCACATCCCAAATCAATATCAATATACTTTTGTACTGAACTGGAGATGAAAGCAGTCGGGGAAACCTCTGTGGACCCAGACGGAAAGTCTATGGAAAGAGTCTTGTTGACTTGGGATCCTTTGGATCAAGCCCTGGGTGAGACCCCTGTAGCCAAGGGACTTCTGGGTTCTGCTAGTCGATAAACGTCAAAACCTGAATAGTGATGATCGCATAGCATGACAAGCCCGCAACCTCAGGAATGTGAAAATAACGTGATATTCCTGCCCTTCCAATGCTGGGAGGGATCTGCTGGTGCTCTGCCAGCCCCACGCTGCCCCAGGGCTGCCTGCACTGGTTATCTCCGCTGGTTCCCTCTCGTGCAGGCAGCCCTGGGGCGGTGGAGGAGCAGCACTGTGCTCCTGTCTCTCCTCCTTCCCTGAGGCTGATGCAATTGGTGTGGTCGAGGTGTCTCTGCCCAAAGCGGTGCTTTGGCACAAATGCAGTCCAGAACTGGTATGGACAGCAGGAGCACAACTGGCTTTCATCTGCTCTTGCCTGCTCCTCCTCCGGACTTGCTCCCATGACTTCTTGGCGGATCCCCAGGATCCATTCTGACAGTTACAACAACATTTATTAGCTGTAGTCTGGGCAAATGATGCAAAGGGAAACATTTCTTGCACTCTTTGCGTATAACCCACCAGGGCAGTTGCTGAATCAGCTTTCTTGTGCTCAGATTTTGATGTATGCAGCCCCTACAGTATTATGCCCTTTTTTCCACATTAAGCCTTCAAAATGGGAGATGTAAAAATTTTAGCAATGTTGATTTGCTGTGGTCCAACCACAGACTAACTGCATGTGAGACCTATGTGGTGGCATACCTGAGATTAGGTTTATCCGGTTGTCTCACTTATTATGAAACATGTATTAAAAAAGCCTAAAGAATTGACTTAAAATACATTTAAAAAAAAAAAGGCAGACTTGTTTGGACACAGACTTACATACTAGGGCTTTGAGTGCTAACTCCTGTGCAAAAGGTATTACTCCGTAACTGCAAATTACCCCTGAAGCTGTTGCGCCTTCCTTTGAAGGAGCTGGTGTTGGCCACTGCCAGACCTTGTATGGGGTCATCCCATGCTCGAATCTGGAGTCACACATCTCATTTTCTTGTGTTGCCTGCCAAACCCAACTGTGAAGGCATGGGCATACAAATTACTGATGGATGTACCCAGGACTTGTTCAATGTCTCTGGGCCATTGTTCCTGTGGAAGAAAGTTCTCCCGCTTTTGTCTGTTTTGTTTCAGGGTTTAACTGGTTATTGCTGTGGCTTATATTTTGGTTGTTTCACAGTCATTTCCATCACTTGTTGTTAAAAAAAGTGTAGTAGGAAATAAGAAATGCGTACATCCAGATGATATAAGTTATTCATTCTGAAGAGATCTCATTAGAGGTCCCTAGCTGTTGGTAATGGGGATTGGTATTTGTTTTTATGGATGTTAGAAGGTTTCCCACAAGTTCCAGCTGTTGATTCAGGTTCACCCCAGTAGCTAACCCATGGGTACAGGTTTCCAGAGGAAAGGCCTGAGGAGTTTGTGCCCTGTCCATCCCCATCCCCATCCTGCCTCCCCCATTACCACCACCTGGGGGAGGTGCCTGCATCTCCCCCCTCCTTTCTGCTGTGTGTCTGCTGTTGCTCTCTCCAAATAATGGACTCTCATCTTTGCATTTAACCATGTGTAAATGGAATAGTGTAATTGCTGCAACTTCTTCAAATGTTTTATGCTTTCCTAAGCCACATATTACACATTTTTTTGTGATTCCAAAGGCAAACAGGCTCTCGCTTTGATCAACTGGCTGGGCACAAGTAGAGGTGTCATAGCATCTGAGCCATGGAACAGAATTACCTGGTGCTTTCCGGAACAAATTTGCAGAAGACTTAAGATGGGCAATACTGTATTTTGTAGCTATTTTCTAACTAGAGAGACTGAGGCAATCAGCAATGAGATGGCAAAGTCATGCAGAAACTGTTTGGCAGAGATAAGAACAAAGAAGCCCCAATTCTCAGTCTTGTCGTGTGACTCCCAAGACTACTTATCGATACCTCCCTCTTTCTACATCCTCCCCATGTAAAGTGTGTAAGAATAAAAGAGAGCAGTTGTCTTCCCAAAAGTTAGGATTTGAAATGGGAACTTTTGGGAAGGTTTTCATTAAAATCCCCAGAGATGCCAGATATAAGGCATTTCCTGGGACTCTTAAAGGTCATTTGTTGAACAGTTTCTTCTAAGCATATATGACAAATTATTCCCTTGGCACAATAAACAGGATGCAAGCCCTTTAATTATAATATAGCACTCAATATCTTTAGACATTTCAACGTTTCCTATGTATCCTACACATTTCATTACAAGGAAAGGTTGAACAGAATTAAAAGGGTGACGTTACCCGAAGATTGATAGTTTACCTGTCCAAAAGGGAAAAGTCGCAGTACAAGCGAGCACAAAGGAAAGAAGGATCCAAACCAAGTTTTGATTGCAGAGGAGACTTGGATAAGAGAGTTTTTATTATCCGCAGCTTTTAGCCTTATTTACCATCAGGCTATCTTGCCACAAGCATGCTTTTTAGTTCTGACAGCTCTGAATTATGACCATTGTGGGATCCTATCTCATTAACTGAAATGGGAGAATAAAACATCAAACAATCATAAAAATAATTTGGCACTGTGAAACCACTTAGGAGCAGCTGTCAAACAGGTTGGAAGATAAAGTTCTAAATAAAAAGAATAGAGAGAGCTGCAATGTCCTGCCATATGCTTCCTCTGCATTATAGACTCCTTAATAATATGAAGTGCCTGTGTTTATGCAGAATAGGCCAGACACTCCATATATGATATTGATTATGCCTTAACCCCAATTTAGTAAAGACATACTCCTCCTTTTCCTAATCAGATATTGCAGAAGCAGTTTTCTGAAAATGTCCCTAATGCCAAGACATATTTTATCTCCGAAGGCTGTGGCAGGAGATAGGGCTTTGTCTTGCCTGTTGTCATGGCTTGGAGCCCAGTTTTAGGACAGCAAGGCCCCTGTGGGGCTCTTCTCCAGCAGTTTTCATCCAGCAATTCAAAAACATACATCTTTATCAAGCTGTTGTTGTCAGACAACATTAGATAATTAATAGGCCATTTGTCAGCCTGCACAAAACATGTTAAAATCCCAAACACAATCAGGATAAATATAGTTGCCTGCTCTCTGAAGGCTTTTTGTTCTGACATGCAGGCATTGCAGGCAGATATTTACTATTAAACAAGACTCATTATTAATCACATCTAATGTTAATTAATTAACCGCCTCTGTGCATTGAGGGCTCTCTGTGACTTTCAATTGTTTTAAGGAGCTAATTGGTACCTTAGTAGTTTGCATGGAAGTTGTTTTTTCTTCGGTTCACATCAACTTTTTCAACTTAATAGAATAACTGTGTTCATTAAATATAAATAAAATGGGATATTTTTAGCAGTGTAAATGAATATTGAAATAAGCTCATGTGTGAACTTTTTAGGGCAGGTGTAATGATTTGGTTCAGACCCAGCTTTACCATTGGCATTGCTGTTAGGGCAGGCGCGTCGATACAAGGATCTCTGAGGGCTGAAAGCCAATTAGATGGGATACAGATGATACCGTATCATGCCCCCACTGCCCAAGCAGAGCTGATGGCAGATACTGACCACCTGGGGACACCACAGCAGCCTTCTTGAGCTACCAGCACGCAGATAGAGCTTTTGAGGACCAGTAATTACGGGGATGTCTTTGAAAACTCTCATGCCTTTATGGTTTGGTCCTAATTGTCCCTAGCCCTACACCTTGGCTCGTCATTGAGCAGTGGAGAATGAGTGTCACTCCTACTGTTAAAATGCCATCAAGTCTGGTTTGCATCCTCTTTGCCTGACATGTTTGACTGCCTGACGAAAGGAGCTATTGAGAAGGAGACCCTTTCCACTTAGAGATGCCCTTCTAAATGCTGTTTATTTCTCATGAAATGAGAAGAGAGGCAGGACTTGCCAATGTAGGTTATATCAGCAATCCACATGGCAGCCAACCAGGCAACGCAACACTTCAGTCACTTTGTCTGCCAAATTCCTGGTGAACCAAACAGGAGGGCTTATGGGCTGTATGATTTGGTCCAAGAGCACCACCAGACTGTACGTGCCTCTTGATAACACTGCAAACAAGTGTATTTTTTTTTAAATGTTTTTTCTTAATATGCTCATTTTATTCTACGCTCTGAATGTGCCTTGGATGCTGTGATGGCTGGTTGTGCCAAGTAAGCATGAGGTGACTAAGCGTGCACATAAGAAGAATTAGCTTGCATAACCATATAAAACCGTTTTGTAGAAATGGGGGTGGGTGGTATTGCTTAATTACCCGTTCCTAGAAATCTTGCTCCTGCAAATTTCCATGGAAATCAGCAGGAGTCCTGCATATAGAGAGCTCACATTGTTAATCTCAAGCATAACTTGGGAAAACTGCCTTTCCTTCACGTTCCCATTATATAACTCCAGGGCATAAGTGTCTAGGCTACAGAAACTATGAATCTTTTAAAATAGTCACTGATTTCATCACCCACTAAATAAAGATGACATTTTTTGTGAAATATTTCACATTCAGACTGTCTGTCCAGCCATGCTCTTGCACTCTCTCCTCTTTGCTGTGTCAATATTTGTTTTACCAACCCTATTTTGGAGGGTTTCTAACTTGATCTTTCATTTATTTTGGCCAAGAACATGGAATACAGCTTCTTACTCTGAGAGAGAATTTGTTTAAAGAGATGATGATGATGATGGGTTTTGACTTGGAGAGGGGCTGAAGTCCTTGAGGAAAATGCAGCCCTCCTGGGCTGGGAGGGGTTGGCTGGGAGTTTTTTCCTGCAACCCAGTGACACCATGGTGGGAAAGAGATGTCAAGGTCTGGTGAAGGTGGTCCATGTGCTTCTCCATGACCATGGGACATCACCTCCCTGTTGAGTCTAAAGGTCTGGTCAGTGGGGAGGTGCTCACGTTAGGGATACTGGGTTTTTCTTAGCACCTTGGGGCTCTGTGCGTCTTGGGTGTATGTCCTGCTGCCTCTTACCTCCAGCAAGATCTGCAGGTCTTCCCTTGCAGGAAGAGCAGGCCAGTCTCTGTTGCATGTTGCCTAAGGCTGATTATGGGTCAGCTAGCGAGTGAGTCCTGCTAAAACTGTCTCATTGCCCATATCTCAACATTTGAGGTTGAGAATTGCATCATGGCTCAATTCTGTTGAGCTTCCAGTCAACAATACCCCCAATAATTAGAGATATGGACCTTTGGGGGTCCTGGACACAAATATAGTTCCTGAGCACTGTTGAGACTCTGCCTATAACTTTGCATTTTAGCCATTTATTCGCAGATACATCCAAAAAAATCTGTCATGTACCTATGCCAACAAATATATTCCTACAGATGGAGATGTTCATAATCACACGTGTATAGGTAGATATATTTCAGACTTGCATTTATAATGTGCGTGTATCAAGTATTTCCTTGCACAGATATACCTACGTAGCTCTCACACAGGGGAACTGCAGGGCTCGGATTGTTTCGGTCCTGCTGAAACGCTGACACCAAGTTGTATGGAAGGGGGAGCTTAGTCCAAAGTGAAAAATGTCCTTCAGCTAACAAAGCCTGGTGCTGGGATTAAACTTAAATCAATGTTAGCATTACTGAAGAAGCCTCATTGGCTAACACTGTAAGTGTTGTATGAAGTTGCAGTATATTCTCTCATCATAAGCCCAACAATATGTTTCAATTAAACATATGTCACAAGCACTTACCCTGAGAGCATGAAGCTGTTGCTGTTGGGAAAGTTTGGTTTTTGTTTGTAACTGTGGCATAGGGTCTTTGAGTGGATCAGATCCCCGTCCCCTTTGGGTGCGTTTACCCAGGCTTGAATTTTAAGGAGATGCTCAGGTTGCCTGTGTCACCTGCCAGGGGTGTTAGTCACATTCGGTTGTGTGTCGTGCTCTTGGTGCGTGGGAAAACAAAGTACCCTCTCCCAACAGCTTGTTCATGACATCATGTGTTGCCTGATGCGGTGGGCTTGCTGTTGTGTTCCCAGGACAGCCCATTCATCTTGTCTGGGGCTCCAGCACTGTCTGAGACCTTCGTGCCCACACCATGCCTGGCCGGCAAAGGTCCACCCCCATGGGAGCTGTAGCTGCATCGTTGCCTTAGTGGTATGTGTTAAAAAAGTCTAACAAACTGTGTATTTCCAACATAGGCTTCAAGAGATGCAGGATTAAGTAGGTTTAGGTTAGTATTTCAAGCAAGGCGCGT
Source organism: Anarhynchus alexandrinus (assembly GCA_008711295.1). Classification (NCBI taxonomy): domain Eukaryota; kingdom Metazoa; phylum Chordata; class Aves; order Charadriiformes; family Charadriidae; genus Anarhynchus; species Anarhynchus alexandrinus. The sequence goes on along the minus strand of VUYV01000207.1, from coordinate 1,147,239 downwards.
ACTTGAGAAATAATATTTGTATTGGCTCTGTGCTGGCAAATATACAATCAAGAGACAAACCAGAAACTTTTTCTTTCAAGTTGTAATGCTGTTTTAAGAGGAAGGGATATTTCATTCCCCAGATAGAGGAAGAAGCTTCCCTCATCCAAACTCTGAGCTTTGAAACAGTGTTTCAGGCAGAGAAACACCCTAAAAATCATGGAAATATTTAAAAAACTGTAACATTGAACTCTCCTTCCTCTGTAAGCCCAGATGAGCAAACTTCCAAGAAAGGAGATGAAAAGCATGGCAATATCTGTGGAGAATGCAGGAGTCTGGCACAATTTGCATTTTCCCCACCTGTTCTGGACCGAAGTCTTGCAGCCGTTCTCAGTCTGGGTCACGCCTACACCATCAAAAACACAGAAAAGCCCCTTAGCTCAAAAGGCAATTTTACTGAATCATGTAATGATTACCAAGTGGTACCTAAGACTGACCAGTAAGGTTATAACCTAGATTTCCTTATGGACTTCTAAACAAGTTTGCCAGGAGTTGGGTAACAAGAAATTTAAGACTATTTCCATTCTAAAAATGCGAAGCTATTTCAAAGCAAGAAATAATTCTAAAGAAAATTTGTATATGCTTGATTGATTATCTTATTTTAATCCATATTAAAGCTTTAAGTCTTTAGGTGTGGCTCTTTAGTTCTAACATCTCATAAATTATGGCTATAATGAAGCAGTCATTTATCCAGGGCTGATGATAAATGGCTTGCCCTAGGAGGAACTAAAGAATAGGCAAGTAGATCATTTTCATATTTGGTGAAAACAATATTAAGTACCCAGACCTCAGTGATTGCCCTAATAAATGAATAATCTGAGGTGAGGGGCTTGGCAGTCAGCGTAAAAAATAACCTGAGCTTTCTCTGTCATTTGTCAGGCTTTGCTATGACAGCATGCATTATGGGTAAATGAGCAATCAGCAAGAACTATGTTATGGCTGGGATGTTTTTGAGAAATTTATCATATGCATTGCTTGGTACCTTTAAGACCCTAAGGCTTAATGGCTATAGTGCATGACTGCAAGCGAACACAGTTCTTATTTACCATCCTATGCTTCATTTGCACTGGATCCCCGTTTTTCCATGTATTAGGGGAATGAGCCTCTGTTAGTGTTGTTTCCCAGACTTACTTTCACTCGTACAGGATATTCCTGCCTGCTCCATGGTAGTTCTAAGGCGCTACGATATTTAAGGGATTTTGAGGATACCCTGCCCAGTATGGTAGAGATGTCAATTTATATTTAATGAGCTAAGTCAGTAACACATGGATAGGATGTGTAAGAACAAAACCCAGGGGAAATGCAAGGAAACACAATAAAGTGCTCCTCCAAACACCTGAAGTGTAGTGGGAAATTAGGTGCTGTTACCTCTTAATTAACCATGAAACATTCAGGTACAGAGTAGGGACCACAGCGAAGGGTGTTAGCAGGTGTCTTGGCATGATGTAAACTTATTTTTCCAGACAGCTCCCCATAGGAGTGCAGCGCCAGTGGTGGTGCCACATGATGCAGTGCACGATGGCACATGGGCTTATGGCAATATTCAACCTTTCAGCTCAAAAAGTGCCCAAACTGCTCCTTTCTGCTACTGACATTTAGCGCTTTTATCTGACAACTCTTCTCCAGGTCATTTCAGCTGTAACTTAGCGGGAGGGAAGAGACAAAAGCAGTGAAACTCTTATTTTCTATCTCCTGCATAATCATTTAATGGAAAGATAAGAAGGCATCAAATGATGGAGCAGAACTGGGGGGACCCAGATGTGCCGAGGTGCTGGGACGAGCGGACCAGCAGTGCTGAGACTGCACATGTGGAAGGGGAGTCCCATGCAGTGGCCACTTCTGGAAATGTTGACATAAGCGATATCCTCAAGTGGGCACAGATGTTGAAACCCAGGGCCTGAATTTCTGCGACTTCTTAGTTGTGACCAAAATGGATAGGAATTTCTCTCTCCCTAAACAAACACAGATTAGCAGGAAAAGCAGTGAGGCGAAGGAACGAGCAATGAAATGTGCTCTTTCGCGAGGCTGAGGCTTGTGTAACAAAGCTTGTGCTGGCATCACACCTACCTCTTCATGGGATGGATTTTAGATCAGATTGCTTTTCTCTTAATTTTCTTAAGGCTTTTGGAGGAAGAAGTGATGCAGAGACACAAATACTTTTTTTTTAATACCTGGAAAAAAAAAACCAATGTATAAGCCAAGTCATGATGTATTCAACTGGCAGCAAAGACTGTCAAGATGAAGCTTTTAGGGGAATTCTTACCTACAGCTTTATGTTTTCTGCTACTAAGACCTCATCCTGTGAGGTGCTGAGGACACTACCAGCAACAAGAGTGTCTTTGGTTACTTTTAAGCTGGGCACTGTGGCATTTTTCAAATGCGAGCTCGGATGACCACGTTTCAGTGGTTTGCTGAATCAGGGCAGAGCTACTCAGCATACCCCAGGATGAAGCACACAGTCTCCTCTCTGCCCTGCTCAAAGTTTGCCCTTCTGCTGATGTGCTATCTTCCCAGCAACTGCAACTTTTTATTGGTTTTGTATTATTTTTTTTTACTATCATAGAAGAAAGGAATGTTAGAAAGTGCTCTGATCTAGCTTTTCTGAAAATTTAAATGCTAGTCTGCCACAGCTTTCAATATCTCTTTACCTGCTGCCACTTATACCTTTCACTTCTCATTAAGGAAACGAACCCAGAAGATTAAAGCACTCCCAATTTAGCTTTCTAAATAGGAAGTGAAAGTTGAAAGCAGACCAGCTGAGAATAAGCGCCACTGAGAACTGCAGCTGGGCTGATGCTATTAGAAAAAAGAGACCACTTCTTGCTTCTGATCTGTCATTTAAGGAAGCTTGTTTATGTATAGGTCTGACATCAGATGAATATGTAGTGACCTTTCTCATTGAGATGAAAAGTTTTACTTTAGACCGATCAGATATCACATCACTAAATACTAAGAGTTTTATAAAAGTAAGGCAACAATCCTGTCTAAAAACAAGTTCATCTTTGTGGACCCCATTAATACCCCAGAGATCTGCACAGGATTGGAGCCTGAGATCGGAGAGAGCGACTTCAAACCCTCTTAAATGAATTTTGAGAGTCTGAATCTGGATCCCGACTGACCAGTTTGAAGGCCCAGAAAGTGGAGGGCAGAGGGAGGTGGAAGGTTCCTGGTGTGCATCCTTATAACTTAAGCTTGTTTTTAATATTTGGCTGCCATGCTCATAAGAGTTGTTTCCCTACACCTCTGTATCTGTTCAAAGTTGATGAAGCAAATAGGAACCCTCCAGAGGCTGTGGATCACATCCTTAGGGACCATGACTTGGAAGCAGCACCAGAACACACTTAGCAGGAAGGAAACGACTGCAGGTTGTCCACGAGGTACAGATGAGCACAGCAGAGGGTACCAGGAGCTCAGCTGCTCCAAGGCATCTCTTTGTAATGCACACAGATGGAGAAAGAATTTGAAAAAAGTGGAATAAGATGCTCTGCTGGATCAGTGAGTTAAATGGGCTGAACAGAGGATGGTACGAGCGCTCCTCCCAGCCCAGGAGGAGTAAGAAGATTTTGGGGTGATGGGAAGGTACAGAAGGAGCAGTCGTGTCCAGGACAGCAGCAAGCTCCTACATGGCCTCAACCCAGTTTGTCTGACTTGACTTTGGTGAGGTCAAGCTCAGCAGTCAAGAACAAGCCAGCTCCCTCCTTGTCTGCCATTTAGTCCCTTGGTGTGAAGCCTACCTGAAATGGTGGTGTGAGGGACTCGGCTGCCAGTGTCTGCTGTCTTCTTGAAGAGCATCATTTACCAGAAAGCAGTATTGTCCCTTTGCCTTAGGGACAGAGGAGTGAAGGGCCCTGGGGCCATGACATTTGCTGGGTCAGGTAGAGAGGGATCCCCAGGAGAGCAGAGCATCCTCCTCTGGGACTTTGAGGCAGGGGTGGCCTCCTTCCCTGGAGGATACAAACTTGTGCTGACCTGTGTCTAAGTCTAAGACTTCACAATATACCTTGGGTCTACTCTTTGCTTAGTTTCAAAATGGTAGGCTGTGAGTCACGAATATGACCTTAGAATCCCTTGCATAAGCAAGTTCCACATGTCTAATGCTTATTCAGACAGGCAACGTTGATATACTTTTTTCCCAATGTCCCGGTCTGTATGTGTTTGATACCTACAGACTCCAATATTCAATGGAAACAACTCAAAATACAATCCAAAGTAGCATTTCTAATGAGCCTCTCAGCTACAACTATACGTGTAGTTTTTGTACGGATATCTTACTACCCATAAAATAAAGAGATGATGTTGTTACAGACACATCTCGCTAACCAGTGCCAAGACGAATAGCTTGTAACTGCGAATGCCTAGAGTGGTTATTGGAAAGATTAGGAATATTTGTTGTATTAATATACTTGGGTTTGTGATTTAAGCTTTGTGTCTGAACATCTGATTCATCTCGCTGAACCTGAGTTAACATCAGCAAATTGACGGCTTCGTGTTTTCTTGAATTTATTTAATAGTACAGTCTCAAATTGAAAACACAGAAACAGGGTTCACTGCCCGGTGTTCTCCACATGGGGTGCGGACGCTAAATATTTAACCTGGACTACGTTGTGCGCTAAGTAATCTCTGTTTATATACTAGAGTAAGTTGCGAGTATCAGTTTGCTCTAAATATATTGCTTTTAAATAACTCCTGACAAAGAAAATGAAGGCCTGAATATACCATGCATCTTTTATTGCTTAATTGTTTACCCTGATTGTAAATAATAATACTAATAAAGTAGACTGACTACAGAACCCCCCCTAGTAAAATCTAGGAGAGCTGCTATGGCAGAATTTCTCAGTTTGATGTGACTCTATCTTTGACAGTTCTCCTAAGGTAGGTTATTTTGGAGAAAACATATGTTTCCATTTTCTCTCCCTCGGCTTCCCTTTTAGTCCCCAGGCTCCACTAGGGTCACAGCAACATTAAGGCTTTTGTCACTGTGATTAATAGCTCTTTAGATCATCTTTAATTCACTCACTAATGACTGAGGGTCTTTCTGCTCTCCGAGTAATCGCGTGATGTATGAGCCGATAGTACACCTTGTGGCAGAGGTGAAAATCATTCAGGCAATGCAAATATTGTCACGGGGACAAATGTTTTCCCTGTTAATAAAAATTAATGAATTCTACCCAGGAGCTAGTTAAAGAAGCTCTGGTGAGAGAGATCCAAACACAAACAAGTTCTTGCTGCTTGGAACCATTAATTCAGTCTTTCTAGATATGTGAGGATTATTATTAGTATTTCTGCATCTGCATAATAGATGAGGGAGTGGCAGGTTGATTTAATTATACAAATGCATTTCACTGCAGGTAGATCTGTCTTTCAGTTATGCCCACGTGCTGGTCTTCACTTGAGAGCCGTTATTTCTCTTTGCCATGGTTATACCATGGGTTTCAACGCTTTGCAGTCCCTAAATAAGTAAATTCCAGCTCCAGGCTGAATGCTAACTTCCAACCAAGAACTGCCTTGGTCAGGATATCGTAACTGTAACATGATGCAAAGATGTTTACATTTTTTCCAAGTCCCTGTTACACATCATAAAAGGTTGATGAAACAGGCTGTAAATTAATCGTCTGGAAGACGAGGAAATGCTTCGAGTATCTTATTATATTTACTGCACACGTATGAATAACAATAAATGTGCTCCGTCCCTCAGCCAGGTCACCTTACGGGGTGGTGGTTCCCGTTCTGATCCCTTCCCTCACCGGGGGCTCGGGCTTCCGTGTGCGGAGTCATTGGAAAGGTGCGTTTCTTATTTACTGATGGAGCATACGCCACGGTTAAAGCTGTTGTCTTTTTGTTTCATTTTGATAGTCACCAATTCTTTCTTCTGATGACAAAAAGCTATTGTCTCGGTGGAATAAATATTTCTGAATTACTTCCCAGTCCCAACCCTATCATTTACATCTTAGAACAAGAAAACAGTAAACTTTTAAAAGACATAATTTTACCTCTTCACAGTGCTTATCTACAAAGGAACATATTACTGAGGGGGGGAAGGAGCTCTAGTTGTTACTATTATTTCTGGTAGACACCCAAGGAGAGTAGCTAATTTGTTCTTCATTAATGCCAAGGACAAATAAAAAAGCGGGGACTGAATTATGCATTTATTTCCATTGTGCCTCTAACATGGGCTTCCGCTCTCCATCATCCTCCAAAAGAATTCCCAAACCTTTGCTGTGCATTTCATGTGATACCATAGGGTGAAATAATATGGTTTTAAAAGAAGATGAATTTAGTGGTGAATCTTAATCGAAGGCAGAAAATTACATGCAGCCCCCCTGCTGAAAGGAGGATGGACAGTTGGCTACAATCGGAGGGGGTTTTTGCTATAGCTCAACAATAACCTTTTAAAATTTGTTCACAGAAGCCTGGGAAAAAAACTTAGAGCCAAATTTGGTTGGAATTCGAACATTTTTTTTTTTTTAAAACCTAGGCATGATGGCAGTTCTTTGAATCGCACCAGTTGTCTCCATTTTGTGATGAGCTGAGCCAGTGTTGGACATCAGCTTGAGTTGTGGGTAACCGGAGACGAAATTCCCAGCCTGTACAGCCCCTTGCAAAATGAAAGGTATATGGGGCTGACCTTTCAATTATTAGCACATGAGTATATGTACCCAGGTCCTCCTCCTGACAGCTAAATGCTACAGGGCCCGAGCTCAGCCCCTTGGGGTTGAAGGGCATTTTCAAGTGATTCACTGGGCTTTGGATGTGCCCCTTACAAAGGTTTTGCACTTGCATAAAACACGAAGCACTTGGATCAGAAATTAATACATTTTTATGTGGAAACTTCTCTTTTATTTACTGTAGAATGTGTAAGTATTCAATTAAAAGGATTTTTAGTTTTTCTGTTAGAAGAAACGTTTGACTCTTTTCTCAAAATGATGTGATAAATTATATTGTCTTATAGATAATTAATAAAATATTAAAAGAACTGCTATACTGTACAATACATGTTCCTACTGAAATGTGTAAAGCATCATTCAAAAATGTATTGCCATACCAGAGACAGAGCCAGGTTTGTTGTAGCAGAATAACTCTGCAAAGTTAAGGATGATTCTCCAGTATGTTTCTGGAGATGTGACCATGATGTATTTGGGGAAATCAAAATCTGGATTTCACAGCTTGCGTCTAACTTAAGTAAAACAGGCTATATTGATTAAAGTTTGTTTAACAAACAAAAAAAAACAATTAGGAAGGATTTCTTACTGGTCCCCAATGATAAATTGCTGCAATGTTTTCTTTTATTATCACCCTGCTAGTCCTCTACTACTCAGCCCCCGGTTAGGCATCTAAATAAGATCCAGATTTGCCTAAGTGCTCAGGAGTCAGGAGTTTCTACCGGGAGACTTTCCCCCTGAACTTCCAGAAGAATTAGGTAACAGAGACTGCCCATTTGGTGTCACAGCGGGAACCAGTCTGTTTGGCAGCCTTGACCCTAAAAGGTTTCAATTTTCTGGGTGTTGTTGCTTCTGCAGTTTCAGGCGTGTCTACTGAATAGCGTAGCTATTTCTGTGTCACCTCTTGCTGGAGAGCTCGTGCTTCTGGTAGTGGTGGGGATGAAAGGCGGTGGCGTCCCTCCAGAAAGCAGTGCTCTTTTAAAATACCCGAACCTCTCCTGGCACTTTGGGTGGTTGAATGGCAACTTCTTTCCTTGATACCAAATTACAAGCAGGTAGAAGAGCCATTGCCAGAATAACGTTACAAAAGTTTTACTGGAGCATAATCTGCACTTAGAAAAAAATTGATATTGTTCTGGTGGAAAGTTCAACTCGGTCAAAGGTTTGATATGAATACATAAGTATATATGCACACACTAATTATTAGTAAAGGAAGAGCACGGCATTAGGAAAGCACGTTGTGGGATAAAAGCCACCCTACCACAAATGGAGCAGTTGTCTCTCCACATTCAGGTCAATAGGTAGCAAATGGGTACATGAAAAGGAGGGCTGAGAATTTCATTAAACCAATTTAAAGAAATATAAACAATTGCATTAGAAACCGGGCACTATATGCTGTATAGAATGTGAAGGATTTATATTGGATGACTGTCTAATCTTCCGTGTAAGTGGAACTTCTTTGGCCTTATTTTGAACCTGAAGTAATAAAGAAGGAAATGAAAGCAAAGGTAAACTTAAAGTATTGTTTTACTCTAAATGCTTTCAGTAAAGGGCCTTGTTATCTAATGATTGGTACTAGATGGCTGGTATAAATCGTGGTGTTTGTTCCCTGCACTCATGGCGAAGGAAAGCAGAGGCAAAAGGAAATCAATTGGAACTAGCAGGTAACAAATGACCAGTCTTAGGCAAGCATAGCAGATGGGGAAAATAGAGTTGTGGGCATACATTATTAGGAAATGCAGTGGTGACTTTTCCCTGTTATTTAGGAAATGCAGCAAATAATGAATATCTTTGATGGAGGGAACAGCACAGACAATTAAGAATGTGCAGATGTTTCAATATTGAATCGCATTTTCAATGCCGTCTTAGAAGGGGTTTTTGCCCTACTCGATTATCAGTATCAAAAGGGGCACCAGAAGGTGTGATGGCAGCTCTTGTGGAGACAGGCAAGCCCACTTCATGCCAGCTCCCCAAGGAGAGTGCTGATGGAGCCAGCCCAGCGGTGTGTGGTTCAGAGGCAGCTCCAAAGTTGCCCAAGGTTTTGGGAAATGTTCTGGCAATTTTGTGCCTGACTGAACCCTGCAAAATGGCTACAATATTGTCAGATCTGAATTTAGGTGAGGATAAGTTCCAGTAACTTTCTGTTTGCGGATCTCTGTTGATAGTTGTAGTTGTTTAAAAAGACTCATTTTTGTAGAGCATGAAACTCCCATAAAATAGCTCAAGAACAAGCTCTGCTGCAGTGGAGGAATAGGGTCTTTCTGGAGATACAAGCAGAGAAAGGACCAACAGGGCAGTAACCATTTTTATAAAGACCTGGTGGGCACCTTGGCAGTGGGGACCAAGGCTGGATCAACCGGAGCTTGGGCAATGGTGAGTTATTATCCCCTTTACTCGCCAGCTACACCCAAACTACCAGTTTTGCACTCCTGCTGTAAGCAAAACTTTGGAAAGTTGGAGCCTGGGTGTATGGAAGAAAAGTGTCCCAGGGGATAAGTAAGCACTGGGACCCAGCAAGGTGGGGAATCTCCATCCTGCTGGCTTTGAAGACTGTCCAGACCTGGCTGTGAGTAGCCTGGCTGGGAATCTGTGTTTGCCTTGCCCAGAGGCTGATGGCCAAGGTCCCCTTGGGTCAATCTGATTCTGGATTTGTCCTTCTACTGTGCTTGCTAGGCTTCTTGGAGAGCCTAATAGATGGTCTGAGTTATTAGTCCTTTACGTGTGAGCATGTGTGCATCGGTAATGAGGAAACTTGCTTTTTTTTTTATTTTTCTCAAAGCATCTGAACAATATTCTCTGTATGTTGCCACAGTGTATTAGTGCTGCAAGCAAATCCGAAAGCGCTACAGAGCGGACACCCTAACACCTTGAAAAGTATCGGTAAAAACTGCTGAAAGCATTAAAAATAAATGAATCATAGGGTGAGAACTAGCATGACAGGTAAATAGGCACGACATAAAATGCCTCTGGAATCTGTGGGATATTTGCAGGTACAAGGGGGCTTCTAAGCCATGGTTCATTTACAATGTCTGGTTCCTCTCTCCAGGAAGGATTTCTAATAGATTCAGGGAGACTCCAAGCTTTTTAGTAGGTCTTGGGAGAAGAAAGGCAGCTCTGTAAGGGAGAGAGGTTTGGTTTGTTTATGGAGAAAACTCACCAGTCACGTTTCATATTGTGTCCTGCTCGGAAGAACAACCGAAGGCTTTCACGCTGTGGAGGAGATGACGTTTCTGTACAATAGCTGCGGCCATTGTACGGAAACGCCAACTCCTCCGTGGCGTGAAAGCCTACCTAGAGATGGTCTTGCAGCCTCCTAGAAAGCCCCCACTCCATCAGGAAAACATTTGTGTTTTACAATTAGATGCTTTTTTTTTTTTACTGCCCCGGATCTGTTCCAGCCTGTGGCTGCAGCAGTATCTGAATGGTGGACTTTTGCCAAAAGCAAACAGCATCGAATACTCTGTTTTACCATAACAAGTGCAGAGGTGAATGAACACTGTCAAGAAAGCCCCATGAATACTCTTTTCCGTTATTAACTGAATTTATTATTTTGCTGGTAAAAGTTAACAGCAGAAGGCGAACATTAATTTCACATCTGCACGAACTTGTGCTGGAAATGTTTGGGGGCTCATCGGGTTGGGGGGTAGAAGCAAGCTTTGACTGCTCGTTGCTAAACAAAACCTCAAATATTACCAGTCAGTCGTGACTTTAAAAATATCCAGAAGCGTATTTGAATAGGGGACACGTAAAAGAATATCATAATCTGCTCAGGCCATTATGTGGAACAGAAACACGTTGAATAAATCATTATCTGTATTAATTCACACAGCTCCTGCTAGCCTAACACCATGGGCTTGTGCCTCCTCGGTGCTGTAAGGCAATATGCTTGGCCTCCTCTAGTTGCACATCTGCCCCAGTAGTAGCTGAGATGTTGGATAAATGAGTATATTTTTATTTATACCTCATCAACAGCTCTAAGCATCTTGTTTGGTTCATAATAGCCAAAGAAATTGTAGTATGTGTTTCACTGCTTGAATCTTTCAGTCAAACCAAAGCTTTGAGAAAATCACTACCATGACATGCTCTATATACAGAGGAATATTTCATTTACTTTTCCCATCAGGAAGAAAACTCCTTGTTCATCCCAGGAGGATTCAATGGAGGTATCTTCCTAGAATGGTGCAAGAACATAAAACCATCCAGTTAATATATTCAAACCTCCAAATTTTGAGGGTTGAAGTGGTTTCAAGGAGTTCTTTGGCAGTTTAGAATTAAAATAACTTAAACCAGCTTTGACGCAGCCCTAGGCCAGATGCTGCACAAGTTTTCCACCCTCCTTTAAAAATTGCCATGTGCTGCTTTAAATAAGGCCTTATTCTGAACCCACCGCTGGGCATGCGAAAGGAAACACGATGGTGTGACTTGGGCAGAGAGAGAGATGCCAAACGCAAATTGACCTAATTGATGATGAAAGAGAAAGTGAACAGACACAATTATTTCATTAAAATATCTAAGGTGGAGTTATTAGTGCTAGCAAGTAACTTCTTTGAGATATGGGAGGTTTGACATGACCGTGTCCTCTCAGGTCTCTCTCTGGGAGAGGGGACTCTTCCCTTTTTGATTTCTGGGTAGCGTTGTCTGGGGGATGTTCAGCCATCAGAAGTGGCTTTTTTTTTATGGAGAAACTGTTTTGCAGTGTGGTTATCTTCATGTATGGACTGCGTTCTCAGAATGTGGAATTGACTTCACGGAAATTTGTGGTGGTGTGTGTAGGGTGTTTTTTTTTTTAATTATTACAGAAGCAAATAGAAATATTCAAATTGGATCACGCTAATTAGTGAAACTAATTATGTTTTCCCAAGCATCTCTCTTACCTATTCTGCAATGAAAAATCATTTGCTCATGATGCAAAACAGGAAAAAGGAGATTGCCATGACAATTAGCAGTAATTAATGAGAAGCTTTGAATTGCTTGGTGTTAACCTCAACATCTATTAGCAGGCAAGGCTTGGATTTGCCTGCTGAGGGGTGCGGGTACGCACAACCTTCTTCCATCTCGGAAGGGGAGCAAAGAGATGTGGGAACATGCCAAAAAATTAAAATGGTTTTGCCTATTCTTCCGTGAGTGTTAGAAATAGTCATGTGCACCTGCTGCAGATTCGCATCTGTAATCGTACTTGCAACAAGTACAATGATATTGATAAGTAAATAATTAAAAGGAATTTTTAACTCTTTAGGGTATATTTATCCTGACTTGAATAAATGCATGATCACTGCAGTTGCCTGTAAGATGTTACTTATTTTCTACCAAAGAATGTTACGTTTCAGAATTTTTTTATTTCACACTTGAATGAAAATAAATCTTCGGAAACTTTTTTTGTGAAAGGGAGCCATATGAAGAAAATAACAATTTTTTTTAGATAAGTAAGACCAAGTTTCTCTTTGAAGAAAGGTCTTTGTAAAGAAAGGTTCTCCTCTGCTCTGAGACATACAGATTCATACAAACATATATATTTATACGATGGAGTCCACCTGTATTCATAACTAAAAATGCAAGAATGCTTTCTAAAGATGTTCCCATTTAGGTTAAATATAAATGAGTGAAAACACCAGGACAAGCTCATGCAATTGTATTTTGCAGCCTCTCCCCACGCTGCTTGTCGCCCGCATCCGTGGCACATGTGAAATTTGTATGACAGAGCCTGATAACAGTGCAAGGGAGAGCACGGATGACATCTTGCCCTGTGCCATCAATCAGTAGTTTGCCCTTAACAGCAGAGAGATTTGTATTTAATTGATGTGTTGCGGATTGGTCCGCAAAATGCTTCAAAGTGCTTTACATAATTTGAGATTCTGTGTGGCCAGTGGATAATATTCACATTTAGGGATGTTTTCTTTTGGAGACGTTTAGATTTGAAGTTGTGAGCCACATGACCAGCTCCTTCCTTCGAAGTGACATGTGGAAGAGCTGAGAAACAGATCCATCTTCTGCACTGCTGCTTCCCTGTAGTTGCTTCCTGAGAGCAACTTGTCCCGTACGTGATTTCTGCAGCAACGTGGGAGGAAGTCACATTTAACCCACTGAAAGGGGAGATGTTGCTTTCAATTCTCCTCCTGCCCTTGCTTTCTCTCCTGATTTATGGATTAATTGTATGTTTGCTCTCGCAACAACTTTGCGTTGTCTCTGTCACGGTGGCCGGGATGATATCTCCCTTTCTGAGGCTGCTTGGTGTTGAGTTGCATCATCTCTAATTGAACAGCTGATGATTGATAATTGAATACAAGAATAGGCTAAAAAGCTTGGCTTGTTTAGATGAGGAAAATGAAGGCTGATAGAGGTTATGACTGATGCTGAAGGTGATAAATACACCCAGCAACCCATTTAAGCTAAAGGACAGTGCTGGAACAAGTACAAATCAGCAATAAAGTGTCCATGAATATTCTGAGGCTAGAAATGAGCATTCTTGCAATAAAAGGGGTAAAAGAGAGGACTACCTTCTTCATAGGAGTGATGGAGTAAAGACAATCTGCCAGTAGAGCTTTGTGAAAGGTGCCTCCAAACACCACGTAGGTGCTCCAGCATCCTGGTGGACCAGGCCACCATGAGGTCAATACTTTTGGTGGGTGTGTAATAGCAGGTGTGGATTCCTTGGCGTTGCACCCATGTCCGTAACATTTTGCTGTGGATCAGGGGAATCTATTTTGTTGGTTTTTGTGCACTTAAAAGGGAACAGCGCAAAGGATGAAAATATCTCGAGGCAAAAGACAGTAAAGAAACTCATTTTAGCATCTTTCCTCTCCGTCCTGTCACCGCCTGACTCTTTGGATCCCAGGTTGCACGTGGCAGACCGAGGGGTAGGAAGCTGACCCCTTGTAAGATTGAGATATTTGACATTGAGAGCTGGTGGGGTAGAATAAATGTGGAGACCCTTTGTCTCAAGGAATTTCATTCCTGAGCATCACGTAGTTTTACTCCTGTGATGTACGACCTATTCTGCTATATTCTCTGCTGAGTTGGGGAAATAATCTGAGAGAGGTGCTTTGTGTGAGGGTCTGGCATTTTGTCTCGAGCTGCGGTGCCGGAGTTTTGTGCTTGATGGTGCTCAGTCCTCAGTGTAATAATTCTGCTTTCAAGAACTGTCGTTTTCAAAAACATTTGTTAGCCTCATTTTTCTTCCGCTGACCTGAGCAGTAAACCCCGAGAGCCGAGTTAGCCAAGGTGGCTCGCTTTTGAGAAGCCTTTTCCGTGCCCAAGGGCTCTGCATCAGGCCTTGCTTTGCCTCTGCGTACGCCTGAATTGCTCCATATGTCGTGAATTGCTTTCTGTCACTGCCTTTAAAGTAAAGTAGATTGTTACTGGAGTTTGAAAGTGCTTCACAGTATTTAATCTAATCAGTGAAAACTTCCTCATCCCATTATTTGGGCAATTTTGGGGGAGGAGTGGTTGTTTTCATTTGGGTTTTATGATTTACACTTTATTTTTACGGCATGTTTGTTCAGGAGGAGGATTTTTCATTACTTTCCTTTGTAGTGATTGTTTTGTACTTTCTTGGGACAAAACCGGCTCTTTTGAAGGTCCGCATGCTTACGTGCAAAATATTGGCAGATCTCTGAGTCTGAGGAATGCAGTGGAAACCATAGTGCATCCTGTGCTTTGATTTCTGCAGATATCTGTGTGTTGGTCATGGTTACGAAGCAGAGTTCCTCGCGTCTCACTCCTATCGCTGTTAGCTTCTACAATCGTTTTTTATTCGTATTAAGCTTATTGATACCCACTATGAGCTGATTCAGTTCTATACTGGGCTGGGTTAAATTAGCCCTGAATCGGGGCTTTAAATGCTGTGAGCAACGTTACTGACAGTTCCTAATGAAACTAGAAAGATCACAGAACTTGCAAGCAATTGAAAGACTTCTGGTTTGAGCTTTGAGGCAGCTGAGTGGTTTTCTGGACACCTACCATGGGCAGGATAGATGCTCAGCACCTTAAGGAGCCAGATCACTGGTAAAAAAAATGAAATTAAAGATTTTCACATATATGCAGTAAGTCCTTGGTATAGTTCCTTCAATCAACAGTAGGACAAGAGTTATCTTCGCTGGTTATATGCTCTGTTTGGTTCTTTGCACTGGTGTGCTCAACTCACTGAGAATAAAATTGCTTTACTCACACGACTAAAACCGGATTTAAGTGACAAACCACTCGGCAATGAGCATGAAGATTATACACTCTGACCGTTGGGTTCCTTGTGAGAACTGAAATCCGCTACCAGTGATAATCTGCATTGTCCTTCTCCATACGTTTGTCAGCAGAGTTGACACTGGGGCTCAACTACTCGGGAATCATGTTTTCTGTGTAGCTTGTAGGCTGGGACAAGAGAAAGAGGACAGTAATACTCAGGAGGTGCATGGATGGTGTCTGAGCTGGTTTGCATCTCCAGACATACAATTTGAAAACAGCCAAACTGCTAAAATCAAAGAAAACTTATCAAATCCTGGTTTTTGTGTTGTTTTGGAGGGGTTTATTTTTCTGTGTGGGGGGTTGTTTTGTTGTTGTTGTTGTTCTGGGTAGTCCAGGTTAATTTGTCTAACCCCCTTTTCCTATTTGTTTTTATGGATGCTTCTCTTCTCTTCTGAGTGTTAATTTGCAAGATTACATCTTGTTTAAATTTCCCCATTGTATGCGCGTCTCTGGATTGTTTTTCTGCGTGCTATTTTCAGGGGAAGTGGAAGGGGAAAAGAGGAAAAAATAATCCTGCGTCACTGAAAATAACATGAGCTCTGAGCGTTGTGATGTCCACTCTGTATCATCAGGTGGCTCTTTTGTGCGGGGAGAAACACAGTTTTCCAAAGCCACTCTCCAGCAGGAACCCTTCGTGGGGGTTAATGCTTTGAATTTTGCTGGTTTTCATCCCTACTCTCCCATGTTTTTCTTCCCCAGCAATATGTCAACTTGCAAACTCTGGCAAAAGTGTGATTATGCACTCAGAACCCGCGAGTTAAACTTCCCCAAAATGGAGACTTTTCAAGGAAATTCCGTGGTATTCAACAGTGTGTTTGTGTGTACAGCAAACCACGTGCACCAGGTTGGCAAAGCAGCGCTTAGGGGATTTTTTTCCTTCTTTCCCGGCCCCGTGAGACTTTTGCACTTTAGGGCCCATCATCTTCATTTTACTCATCTCACGGGGTCTGTGGGTCTCTGTCACCGGTGATGAGAACAGAGCACTGGGGTTTCTGCCTTTAAACATCGGCAGCTTGGCCCCCTCTTCTGCAAGGAGAGGCCAGAAAACTACATTCATCTCTTACTGCTGGTGCAGTGTAGCCCGTTTTGGCTTTCTCAGGCAGCCTCCAGGTTGGGTACTAGCTGTTTGGGGCTGTCAGACCACTTACAATCCACTTTTTGGTGCATTTTTTTACCCCAGGAAATAAGTTATGACAAATCTGTAAGCATCTATTCTCTCCATCGCCATCACACATCGCTCTGATTGTTGTGTAAACACTGATCCTTGGGATGCGCCGGCATCACAGGCCTCCTAATTTGTTGCACTTGGGGTTTTTTTGTAAATATTCTCTTTGTGGATATTAAATAGTAAGCAGATGTCCATCAGAAAACGTGCTTTATAGGCACTCTTGTTTGACAGAACTTTGAAGAGTGGATACGTATTGCTTAGTAGCTTTTATTTTTTGAATCTATTTATTTTAACAAATCAAAAGTAAAAAAAAAATAAAGGCCCTCCCCAAAATTATAATTTAAATTATAATTTACATTGCAAGAGAAATTAGCTGGTTGTTCCCAATCACTTATTCAGCTTAGAGTAATATACATGCACGATCACCCCCCCCAACACATATATGTACATACAGAGATGTGTGTACATACGCTGGGTGAACAAGTGTGCCACTGCTCCTGGGCTCCCTAAAACACTGGAGCTGTTACCCTAAATAAAATCTGACTTTTTCACATTAGTTGGGCTTTTGGCCATTGATTTTTAGCGGATCTGGACCACGTCCCGATAGTCTGGCTCAAGTCTTATGGAGTCCCCTTGATTTTGCTGAGAGCAGGGAGTGCTGCTGTTGTCTGAACCGAAGCCTCCTTTACTCAGGCATCTGATTTTGGCTGAAACTTCTTGTATTTTTTAATGAACTCTAAACTAAATTTGCCAAGTGACTTTCTAACCTTGAAAACTATTTTTGCTACTTCTACTGTTAGTAAATAACACCGGAGAAAAGCTGCTCTAAAGCAGGGAGGAATCACAGAGGGGAGCTCTTATCAATATATTTCCTCAGTGAAAGCTTTATGTGGCACCTCTGGAATCAATAGGAGATTTGTCATTGATTTCAGGAAGAATATCTTGCTTGAAAAGAAGAATCGGGCAAATCCCCTCCTCTCCAGATATTTGATATATGGCACAGGATGCACAGTTTTCTCCGGCGCTTCCCAAGTTTGTAATTTGTATTTCACCTTAATGCCACTTTGTGAATTTATTGGCAGCCAGAAGCACTCCATCAGGGTTATAGAGTTTTGCCTACCTTTTGGTGGTTATAACACTCTTTTAAAGGAGTGTTTAGTTATTTTTACTTAGGTGAGTTGGTACCAGCCTGCCACCGGAGCAAAGTCATATTTTTAAGAGACCAGGAGAATACATCAAAACCCTGCTAGCGCTTTCATGGATGGGGGGATATTTGGTTAAATAGATGTTTATCTGGGAAAGTCATCATCTGGCTAGCAGCATACTGAATGTTTCTAAGCAGCTAACTTATGTATACTAAACAAATTTGGTTTGGCTGCAGCTAGAGCTACCCTGTGGAAATTCTCAACATACATTTGTTTGATTGAGCTGTCATTTTCAGTTGATCTGCTGATGATCTGTGTCACTTTGTTTAAATGTCCGGGTGGGTGTTTTTTTTTTTCATACAGTGCAAAACCAGTCCTCTTTCTGTGATGGATTAAATTGAGGTGAAATTCGAGAGTTACTCCTGTTTTCGATTTCTGTGCTCTGAGACAGGTGGGCTGGAATGACAAAGAACTTCACACACAAACACATTAAAACCAAAATGGAGTGGATGCCCTTATGATTTAAAACATCCGTAGATGTGTCAACTACCAAATGCTCCCGTTCAAAGAAGTTGCTGGGATTTGCACTTTAAACAACAAATGGTATTTATTTGGTCTATCCCGTTCAGCTAAAATACCTGGATAAAAACCATGTCGAGCTCTTTTTCTCCTGTAAAATTCCCTGTGGGTGTATAAGTGTTGGGGGGGGTTGGCCTCTGGTGAGAGAACATGAGGTTAACCCCGAGATGAAGTCCCTGGTGAGCAGCAGGGAATGGAAATGGGATCTCCTGCATGGTGGGAGTCTGTCAGCCCAGTCTGGGAACTGGGCAGCATCTCTGGTGGTCTCAGCCCTGGAGACGGGCTTTTTGCAGGCGCTTTCTAATAGACCAAATCTCCTTTCGGCCAACAGCACTTGGTTCAGGGTTGGTTTTGCATTTTTAGGAAGTATAATTCAAGTTTTGGGCTACAGGTTGTGCTCCCTTGAGGCTGGTACCTGTGAGACCCTGGTCCTCCTGCTGATCTTGGAGAGGAGCGATGGCTCCAGTGGGGAAAAGCGGGATGGGCACAGCCAGCCCTGAGCACGGTACCAGGGAGGAGAATCCCATAGCCAGGCTCGGCCCCTAATTCCCCTTCCCCCAGCTGACCTTTCCTTCGCCCCCATCCAGAGCC
The DNA here is from genome assembly GCA_008711295.1 of Anarhynchus alexandrinus. Lineage (NCBI taxonomy): Eukaryota > Metazoa > Chordata > Aves > Charadriiformes > Charadriidae > Anarhynchus > Anarhynchus alexandrinus. Next base: position 1,128,823 of record VUYV01000207.1, on the reverse strand, counting down.
CTCGCTAAAATGCAGCTTTCCCCCATGCCCAGCGGGGGCTCTTGTGCAAGGCTCACCAGATTTCACTCTTCGCTTTAGAGCTCTTTGAATGCTCGCTTTGCTGACCTCCAGCTTTTCCCATGTGGGCTGTGGTCCGTACGCAAACCGCGAACGCACGCTCCGCAGAGCAGCCGGACCGCCGCTTTGTGGGGAAGCCATGAGGGGATGCCAAGTCCCGACAACTCGCTTATTTTCTAAACTTGCCACAGATTTAGTTTGTGACTGTGGGTCGGTCGTGTTCACCCACGTGGCTGCAGTCTGCCCACGGGCGAGGCGGAGGCACGGCCGTGCACTGAGCGCTCTTTCAACACGTCCTCATGATAATACTTATATATTACTTCTTTTTTCCTCTGACGTGCTTGGAGTTATGCATGGCCTTACCTAACTTGCTGAATTAAGTTTCACGGGAGTGTGGAGAAGGTCAGCTACATACCGGTTTGATGTCCGCTTTGAAAAGCGCTCTGGGAAGAGTTGCTTTTATTTGACTTCAGCTTCTAATGAGCTTACCAGGGAAAGTTTAAAAGGCAGCTTGTTGCTTCCACTGCCTCACTCGGAAAATCTCGTCTGTGAGCAGCAATTGCATCGCTGCTGCTCGAGCAAGTGCAGCCCCCGCTGCTCCTGCTTTGCTCTGCTCTCCCGGTACAGACACTGATGCTACGGTGAAGGGTATCTGATGAAAGACCTCTTTTGTGACCACTTATGGCTTTGTAAAGTGTAACAGTCTAGCTCGAAAATTTCAGAGTGTTTTTGGCTTTCTTTTGGAAAAAGGGAATTCAAGTCATTCTCAGAACAGCATCGGGAAAAGCCACATGATTTTCCTCACATTAAAAAAAATACTCCTCAAGCCATTTTTTGCTCAAGGACTCCATCACTTCCATGATTTAGGATGTGTCTCTGTGTGTGTATATATATATAAAATATTATATTACATATACATTTTGTATATATACATTCTTGTCATTATAAACAGTACTTAAATCCATGTCCGTAAACATAAATAGATATATAGTTAAGTACTCTTTATAACAGAAGATTAGTCCGTAGTGACATAATAAGTAGAATTAAAGTATATAACAACTGCATGTTAGTTTGAGCTTGTAGGGTCCTCTGTGATCCTTTGGGACAGAGAGCACTGCCTGGGCCAAGGTCCCTAATGGCATGGCATCCAATTACACTAAGGCTGAATTTGCTCCATTAAGTGCTATGTATTTATTTAAGCTGTCATATATCAGCCCACACATGAAAACAATAGAACTCGTGAAGATTGCCAGTTTGCAGGGGGGGGAGGAAGATTATTTTTCAAATTTGCTTCCAAGTTATTGGGATGAACCAGAAGCTTTCAGAGTGCTGATTTATTGCTCTCCACTAGCGGCTCACCAGGACCCCTCCGCTTCTCCAAGATCAACAGCTTCACAGAAAGCGATACAAGGTGTATGGAACAAAGAGTGGAATAAATTACATTAGCAGTTAACTTTCTTTACAGTTAATATATATCAATAAATATCTACAAAACGTTTGAGGCTTTGACCAGGAAGCCATGTAAAATAAACTGTAGTCCTACTCTTTTTCTTTCTTTCTTTTTTTTTTTTTTTAAAGTCAAAATAGATCTAACTGATGTTAACTGTTTCACAGCAGGGGTCTCGTTCTGGTTTCACACTGGTGTCACTGTTGATTTTGGAGGGGGGATGTGATCAGAATAAGGACTGTCACTTCTCCCGCCTTACAACGGGCTACTGGTGCTAGGAGAACGCTTAGCATTTCCATACTGTCCTGCTTTGCATCTTCAAAGCACTGGGGAGAGATGAGCTTTTCGCCATGGGGCTCATCTGAGGCAAATGAGATAATATGATCCCGTGGAAGAAATGGGAAACTCAAGAGGGAATGGGAGAATTTGTTACTGGATATTTTTGCGAAAGCAACAGAGTGTGCAGTGCCAGAGCTACTCGTCCCCAGTATAAGCAAAGGTTCCACGGTTTGATAGACCAGGGGGAGATGAGAAGCCCAGGAGGTCTTTCCTTTTAGTCCTGTGTGTGCCGAAATATCTTCTCAATCTCTTTTTTTTAACTAGCTAGTCTTGAAAAACTCTGGTCTCTGCTGGTCAAAAACTCCCCAGTGGTTTCTGTGTCTGTAACATCTCTGTCTGCGAAGCTTTGGCTTGCCTGGAGGTCTCCAACCACGAGACGAGGGCACCATTGGCAGTGAGGCTTCTGGTCTCCAAGAGCTGCAGGGGAAACGTTTTCCCTGCGAGAACAGCAACGCAGATGAATGTAACCAATTTTGCTCATTTTCCTCCGAAGAAAGAGGAAAAGGGGGTGAACAAAGCGAGGTGTTACTCTGCATCCAAGTGAAGGGTGTAGCGAAGGGTATTTTTTGGCTGAGGTTGCAAATAGTTGTTAAAGAAGGAGCAGGCACCTCCCGGCGTCGGCTGCGGACCAGCAGCAGGGGAGAGAAGCAAGAGTGGAAAACTCTTAGATAGTGTTGAAAACCTCAAAGCAGTCAACCCACAGAGAGCTTACCCTTCAGAGCCGTGCTAGGTGAAAATACAGCCAGACAAACACTCGCGGAGAAGTTTCTAAATTGCAGGAGGAACAATTTTATAGGAAAGAGGTGACAACATCCTGGATTTGCTTAATTTCTGCAGACACTTTTCCTTTTAAAACAAGTCTCCTGACTGCTCAGCAAAACTCTTAAAGCTGTAGTATTTGGGGTTTGGAATTTTTTTTTAAAACTTCTCTTGAATGTTTTCCTTCTCCATGAAGTTTTTGGTAACAACGTGGAAAAGAAAATGAAGCAGTTCTGAGAAAAGCGGGAAGAGAAAGAAACGGGAGAGAGTAGAGAGAAAATGAAGGGTTTTCAGGGGAAAAAGCTAACCTCTGCTTTTCAAACGCCTTCCCGTAGCAGAGGATGCAGACAGGGCATGGGGAGGGAGCCGCGGTCGCTGGCAGGGAGGCAGCACAGGGTCCTTCGGCTGGGCTGAAGGAGTGCACCCCGCACGGTGGCGGTGGAAGGGCCAGGCCCTCGTTTTATCTCCGTATGGGTGGGTTGGTTGCAAAAAGCCTAACGTTTCCCCCCCCGTCCTTTTATACAAAGGCCAAGGAAAATAATTGCTACAAATCCTCGTAGCTCATCACGCTTTCATGTATGCCACACTTTCTAGAAAAAATAAACTGTAGTAGAAAGGCAAGGGAGAATTGTAAGTGTACTTAACGGGTGTAGTTTTCTTTTGCCTTCGTCCTTGTTTAAAGTCGTACTGCCGTGGACTCCAGGGCTTGCTGTAGGGCAGCAAGTAGCTTTTTCCTGGTTGTGCTTGGATGCCTGCAATAAATGTTATCAGTTTCACGGACAAACCTTACCCTCATCGCCACTGAAATTATCATTTCATTAAAGTCACTGGCAAAAGTCCCACTGACTTTCAGATACCCCATAAATCCCAAGTTTGCTGGGACAGACCCGCCCTCTGAAATGTGCCGGGAAACGCAAAGCTATTTGATCATAAATACTTTGTTGATATTAAAAATTAATAAGTGCTTATTTAAAATGTACGGCTGGGACAGGTAGAGTTTGGTTTGTCAGAACGAGCTGCAAAAATGGTTGGAGGAATAAACAAAGGGTAAGTGGGATCAGTGGAGATAATGTAGATAAATCTGTTCAGAATGCTTCCTTGCTGGTAAAAGGAAACAAAAAAGACACTTGCACTCTGAAAACGTGTGTGGTGAGCGAGATACCAATGAGAAGAACTTGCCAAAGTTACGTCTGCCAGCCAAGGACCTAGGTTTCATGGAGACAAATGGGAACAAATTGTCATCCATATCTTGGAATAATCCCACCCAAAACAATGCTGTCATGCAGGAATAGAAGTGTTCCTCCATGCGATCAAATAAAATTGTCCCAAAGGGCGTTTTGGTGAAAAATGTGATGACTTTACTCATCCAAACAGGTTGGATATAAACATATACTGATGCCCTACAGAATGACGCAGAATACACCCACGCGTGTAAGATGAAGTATGGTTGCTCTTAAGATTCATGATTTTCCAATCAGCTAAGTACGTCCTGCTTGTTACTGGGTGACCTTGCGGAGATACAACTACAGCACATACTGCTGAGAAGTCGCTTGCAGGAAAAATTGTGGCCTTGTATCTCCTCGGAAACAAATGCTGGAAACCAGTCCTGCCAGACCTTGAGTTTTTGAAGTGGACAGTATTGTAGGATTAATTATTTGATACTTTTCCTGATTAGTGTATTTGTTATGAGTACTTCTGTTAGTGTTTCAAGGACTTAACTACAGTGTATCACAGTGTCACTCAAATATAATTAGGACTCTCTCACTGTAATTGCATAATTAAAAAGCTGTCTGGCTGCTGGTACAAAACCTTCTGTCTCTGCTCTACGGCAGCTCAGTTTTCCAGAGGTAACTCCCCAAAACTCCAGCCCTCTCTGAAATGCTTGGGTATAGTATGTGAACCGGTACATCACCCATTGGGCTTTTTCTGATAATTCCTCAGCTCTTGCTCTTTCATCCCCTGCTGCCTGCTCCCTGCTGGTCCCGGTCCCGTACTCTTCCCAAGTGGAGTGCAGCCGGGGCATCCCTCTGGGATTCAGGCAGGGCAGGTCCCCTCCCCACCGGCTTCTTCAGGGCCTTTTTGCTGCGATGGTGTGAGTATAAAGGCATAAGAGAGTGACCGAGCCTTCCCCAAGTCTTTTTTTTTTAACCTATTGGTGCTTAGAGTGAGAATTGCTCAGCTCTCCAAAGCAGATGTATGGGTGTTCGTAGGACAGTGCTGAAGTGGCTGCTGGCAGGAAGGGGTTAAATTCCTTTTTATTCATAATGTGCTTTTGAAACAATGCTTCGTGACCTGGCTTTTTTTTTTTATTTTTNCCCCCCCCCAAGTGATTACACTTTGCTGCATTATAAGGGAGCGAATGCATTTGTGTCTCGGGACCGTACTCTACCAGATACTGACATGTTCAACATCTCCTGTGGCTTACCAAACACATCAGGGATGTGGACCTCCCTCTGTTTTCTCATTATGCCAAATAATGAAATGTGGAAATAATTCTAATCCTTTCTTCTGGTTGTGCTGTACCTCTGAAAATATGATAAACTCAATCCAATTAAAAGTCATTACCTCTACAAGGCTCAGTCTCTATCTATAACCTTTGTTTTATAATTCACTCTGTTATCTTTCTTCATTATAATTTGGTAGAATAGCCATGTTTTATTACCTCTTTCTGTTAGAAAGAGGCATGTGATTTCCAGTGCTGCTTCATGACACATCTCAGTTTAAAACAGTAAAGGTCTACTAATGAGTAAAAAGAAGTTCAGTAACACTGATTTATTACATCAAGATAAAGTTTCATTCGCCTTGATTATAACATTGTAGATTTAAGTAATTGTTTTGATTTTAAAATGTTCTTTTGCAGAAATAGTTTTTCACAGTGTCAGGGACTGTTAAAGTACATTACCTTTTCTATCTTACTCCAGCTGATACAGATTCAGTTAAATTTTGTTCCCAGTTAGTATTTTCTATATATAAGTGGCTGATCTCGCTAATTCACATTTAACCTTCCCGTCCTTAGTTTTCTCCTAAGCACGTTGGCTTCTCGTGCCATGTCAGTGTGAGAATATATGTCATATTTACCATTATGGCCATCGAACAATGAACAAAAGCTGGTTCCTCTAATCCATTTTCCTCCCGTAGCAGTGACCGGTACTCAGGGCTCAAAATTTCAAGGCAGATTATTTTTTCCCTGGAGTCTACTCCATGTAGAGAGTCACGAAGGACGTTAGTGAGTATGTGTTGGCTTCTGCAGCTCCACTCGGTTGAAATGTTTCACTAAGATACAAATTTAAGCTATTAGTTAGAGTTTCAGCATGCTTTGGGCTGCCTCCCAGCCGGTGTGGATCTCTCCAAGCTCCTTGCTAGCTGCAAACCTGGCCCTCAGTATATCGAAGCCTACAGCTGGCATTTCCCTCTCCTCTTACCCCCCGCTCTGTGTAACCCAGAAAAGATTTTGAAAGTCAAATATATATTTATTCCATTGAGGAAACTTTATCAACCAGCACCAAAGTTTATTGGCGCTAGCTAGTGATATAATGGGTAGTTTAAACCCTGCTAACTGCGAATAATTTTTCAGCGGTGTTTATGATTGCAGTAGACTCTAACAGACCAGAAGTACAGATAACATAAATATTTCTACCAGAGATGATTGTGCTGGAACTATAAATAAAATTAGGCTTAACTTGTAAATAAATTCAGTGAGTGCCAGCCAACATTTATAATTCTTTGTTGCTGCATGTAATACAGTAATTTATATGGAAAGTGCACAGGAACACGAGCAGCCAAATTTTGCTTTTCAGTTATGCAGGTGCAACTTCCCCCGACATCAAGGAGAGCGGCTCCCGTGCAAATGAAAGTAGAATTTGACCCGTAGTCTCTCAGTGCTGGACCCTAATTAAAAGGCAGCGTCTGGTCCACATCAGATGCTTTTGACTGTGTTACTCAATTAGACATGAATGACACTAGACAGAGCACCAAACGCTACTAGTTATTGTAGGGGCTGATGGTGAGAATTGCCAGAGCTGATGGGCAGGTCCCTACGCACTTACTATATTATGACTTTGCTGGTCTGGTACCAACACTTGGCAACGCTGAAATTATCCTGTCTCAAAGCCCTGATGCTCTCAAGCGCGTGTAACTTTGCTTCTCGCTTGCTTGTGGTCAGGTTTCCCCCAAGTGCTTGGTGCTCATCCTACCCCCAGGAGGTCACTTCTGCTCCCAGTATGAGCCTCTTCTTTCAGGGTTATTTTTTCTTTCTGCAGGCACGATAGTTTAATCAGCAAAAGTTTCTTCTCAGGCATGTAATGTTTTTAATTTGTCTTGTGAATTACTTGCACTGTTGTGAGTGCTGTGTATCTTGCAGCGAGGCACAGACAGAAGCTACCGGCAGCACTGAGCCCTTGGCACGGGGCGCTCCAGGGGTGATCCAAACTGTGCTCCTTTTCCTTTTCACACGGACACCGCAGCACCGTGAAAAGTTGGCGATTTCCGTACTTCAGCCCCAAAGCGCGCTGCGCTCGGGCTGCCTTTTTTTGCCTGCCTTTGTCTGCGCAGCTTTTCCTACAACTCCCTCTTCTGCCGGCGCCGCGGAAGGGTTTGCTCGGCGCGGGGAGGCTTTGCCGAGCTTTGCCCTCTGCAATCTGCAGCCTCACGAGTATGGAGGGAGAGCTGAAATCTGGGCACCACATTTCCCTCTCATTTCCTTACATTAGCATCAGCCTGAAGAAATTCGAGCGACTTTGGCTAACTTCAGGACAGACACTGATCTTATTTATTCCTTGGTGGAAGTCTAAAGTAATTACTTTGGATTTAAAAGCTGTGGAAGAGAAATCAGCCTTTGGGGCCACCGCGCGGGTGCTTTGGTCCCCCTTGCTCTCGGTGCATGCTCCATGAGCATGGTTTTCAGCACTGGACCTTTTGAGTACATTCAGGACAGCTTTCGTTTTCTCATGCTTGTGTTAGGGTCAAGTAATACAAGTATGCAAAATACCTGTGCATTTGAAGGCTAATGTTTGGGAAAGTGTTTTTCCTTGGCAGTTGAAGTAAAGATTCAAAACTACTTCAAGCGCCGTGTTTATCTCTCCACTTGCTGGTAATCTCTTTTGTTGTACAACCAAACTTTCTATTTGTTAGTTTTATGATTCTTACCTAACTGGGAATTACTAGCTCTATTCTGTTTAGAATCTAATCTCATTTGATTAGGTCTGTCTGATACTTTTCACAATGGGGTCCTGCCTGGGGCCCTCAGACTGTGTTACAATACAAATAATAAAAAATAATTGTCATTAGGTCCAGCTCCACAGAACAGTTCTGTGAACAGGGAGTGGCACGAACCGGTTTCAGGTACGTTAACTGATAAAATGTTCAAGTAGAGTAATGCGGCTCTTGGCTAGAGTCCCTTCTGAGCCTGGAGATAGTAACCCAATCTCTGCATGTTTCTGAAGCCTAAGGATCCTTCTCTGCTGCTCCTCTAGAGGACGTAAAAGTGGCCCCCTCTGGGCCATGCCTACCTGGTGTGGGACTGTCAGGTGGCTCCCATTTAGTTCACCACTGGCTATATGCTCCTTTTGAAGCTAATGGGTTTCCTTCTCTTAATTTTCTGCTTTTCCTGACCTCCTGTGTTCTAGACCGATGTGGATATATTTTGTAATCAATCAGTCCCTGCCTGTAACAGTTTTTTTTTTTCTTTAATACTTGTTCAAACAGAAATTCAGATAAAGGTGTCCCATTTGTATGCAACAGGAAAAGCCTGCCTCCTTTTCAGATATCCATGCAAATACTCCATGCTGATTTCCTCAGCTGGATAGAAATGCTAGGTCAAACAAATATGAATGCTCTCTGGGCTCTTTCAAGGATCCGATTCAGGGCTTTGTGGTACATTCAGGTCCACCCTTGCCTTACGCAGGAGAAGGGACTAATTCACCCAATCCTACTGTGTTCCCCCAAAGATGTCATTATTGCAGCCTTACCAAAGGCTCGTATCGGGCATGGTCAACTGAGCTAGTGGAGCTCAAAGCTCCCGACATGTGATGGACATCTCCCACCTAACAGAGCCAGGTCTTTGTGATGTCTAGTCTTTGGGGCTAGGGGTCATCTTTCTCACCTTGGAGAAGTTGCAGGCACGAACCCGTGTGTATCTTCTCATTGCAAAGAGCCAATTCCGCATTTATCTCAGCTCTTACTTTATCCTGTGCAGAAGATCATGGTATTAGAAACACTTCTGAAGTAGGCTCTCTAGATGCTTTTGCTTCCAGCCTACCTCTTTCATCCGGAGTTATCAGCTATCCAGCTTATGATTAAGTCACTGGTGGCCACGTGCATGACTCTGCAGAGAACCGAATTTGTGTGCTAAAGGGTCTACGTGTTAGAGGTAGTCGCTTTGGGAATGCATATCCTCAGGCACAAATTGCCTGATGAAAGGGAAAACGGATAGTCTGTGTGGATACATTCCTGTTTGTTAAGGGTGGCTTTGGGTCTGGAGATCTGGATGCAGACTTGATCCTTGGAGGACTTTGTGTGAACTTTGAGTTGAAGACCACCCTGAAATGCTGATACGTGTAACAGGCTAGCACATCCCCTTGATGTGAGATGCCATCATGTGCCATTTCAGCTGCAGAAAGGCACGGTTTTGTTGAACGTGTGGCCCAGTGTGCTTTGGAAAACAACATGCCTTTGCCTCACTGGCAATTGCAGCCAGCAGAGAGCGGTTTGGGTTGCATTCAGCAGCCTCTGCCTCCCTCCCTCAGTCGTTAATGCCTCCTACCTAATTGCTCTTGGAGAGGAAGAGCGTGCTGAACTGCTAAGAAACATCCGAATGGAAGGAAGTCCTCTCCTCCTCCCAGCCATGCACAGAAGCCCTCTTGGTCTCGAAATGACCCCAGGCCCCAGAGTTACGGCAGTAGCTTTGGCACGTCTCTCTCCCGTCCTCATCAGGCACATCCCCAGCACACAGCCACGTGGACTCTTTCCTGCTGGCATGCAAGGTTGTGTCAAAAGTGCAAACGCAGGTGTCCACCCTGGTCTTTTAGTAGCAATTAACCTTTCCTCCTGGGTTTCCTTTGAAGCTTGCTCATGTTTTTATTGTAAAATAGCGGTGAAGAATTTTATGGAGGTTAATATCTGAGCTTCCACATTACCTAATCTCATCTGTTCCCTTATCAGGGGCCTCAATTTTACTTCATCCCGTTTCTAGCGGGGGTAATTACTCGACTTTAAAGAAGCCATCTTGAATTTCAAAACTGCAGTGCTATCTGTGTGAATGATTTGCAGTTCACCGGGAAAACGATGCTTACCAACACAGTCCCTGGGTCTAATCCTAACCTTGTGAAGATTTTCTATCAGTCAATATCCCATGGTTTTGCTAGAAGTCCCTCTGATCCGTGTGGGTGTAAATTTTAAGAGGAATAGTTCCACACCCTTTGGAAATGAAGACCAGATCCTGGTTCACATACGTTGATTTTAATACAGCTCCTTCAATCGTTAATTTCACAAATATGTCTTAATGGTCTTCCTGTCTCTTGGTCAGTCGTAACTCAACTTTGTATTTATTTTGAGGTTTTAAAATATATTTTTGCTAGAATACGTTGCTATTTCAGGCAGAATAATATTTCAGTAATCCATTTTACCCACACTGTTAGGGCTTTGGGGCATATAGGCGTATTATATTTTCCAGAGCTTTCAAACTGAAAGCCCGTGTTTAACGACGACATCGGGTGTGGCTGCTGGAAATCAAAGGAGGCACAATAGACCCAGCAAATGGACTTGTCTCCCTGCCAGCCTTCCAGAGGCCAATTTATCAGCTGCAGGTTTGACCCTATATGGCTAAAAATGAGTTTAGCCAGAATGACTGAGATAAGTATAACCAAGGCCTTTGAGTCTGCGAGACAGAAATTAAACTGGACTGTCCCTGGGGGAGAAGAAACATCTGCAAAGCCGTGCTTGCTAAACGTTTAAGGCTCAGTTTGCGCCGGCTCGCGGGCAGGCGCTGCTGGCGAGTGGGGCTGGGGAAGGTGGCCCTTTGGGGAAAGGCACAGAGCTGGGCATCACTTGCTGCGACTTAAACAATTTGGCTGAGCTGCCTTGTTGTTCGGAGGAGAGTCGAGCGTGGCCACGGGGAGAGCCTTGGTTTTATGGGCCGCTGCTTTGTGGGATGGGGACAACAGCGGTGAGCATGTGAGATGGGCTTTTTAAAGGAGTTTGAGTGTCAGTCACCCAGCTGTCATGGAAAATCCATAGGATTTAGATGCCTGAAGTTTTTTTAAAAAAACCCTTCCAGTGAGCCATGTGCTTATCATCATCCAGATCACTTTCCTTGTGTGATTTCTCTTCCTGCACCCCATGTGTATACATGGGTTAGATTTTGGTGGTGTTTTTTTTTTTTTTTTCCTGTTTCAAAAACAGCTGAAGTCTTTTAGGCAAGACTGTAATCTAAACAGTTGGGGGAAGACATCTGAACGGCAGTGAGCCTGCCCTGGGTGGACACAGCATCGCTGCCAGCCTATGAAGGCGAGGGAGCACATCGGGGTTTCGGGGATGCTCAGGAGGTGTGGACCAACCTCTCTTGCCCGTCCCACCATGCTGGAGCAGAGCCCTGTTTGGGGGCAGCAGCAATGCCGCGGCGTAGCAGAGATGGCTGATAACGTGGTTGTTTCGGTGCAGGGTGAAATGAATTGGTGACATCCAGGTGGAGCTGTGTCTCTACCCTTTTATGTCTCCTTTCCTCTCCCTTGGAGTCCAGGCTGAGTTTTGCTGTGGGCAGGAACGTACGGATATGGACCCACAGGTGCTGTGCACAGAGTGGGCTCTCTGCACCGGCACTTTCGCGGGCTCTTGAGCATCTTTGCCAAACTCGGCACCGCTGAGTCATGACAGGCAGGATTTCTGAAGCACAAGAGAGGGAAAAATCCCTCTGCGTGTCCTTCTCAGCTAAATGGCTGAGTCATTGAAGATTTTCTACTTCTCAGAGCGCCAGGTATTAGAAAAGTGACAAACTAATCAATATTGGGTTCAATCGTTAAAGTGCAGGGAGAGCCTGCCAAACCAGAGGCCGAGGGAACGGGTAGCTGAACTTTCTTGTGACATGTATGAGGTCATAACCAGTGCCACATAAAAGAAAGAAAAACAGTTCATGGCTGTGAATAAATTGCTCACAGATGAAGAATCCAGTTTGCCAGTCATGTGATGGGAGCAATCTATTCAAATGATTTGTTATGTCCCAGTGTTTGTCTTAGGCAGTACCAGAAGCATGAAAGTACAGATATAAAACTGTGAGATAATATGTAACAAAGATGTGAGAGATAATGGGCTATGACCAGTTTCCAGTGGAAAAGGCATACGGTGCTAATCTACCATGGATAGTTTCTTAAATGAGCAAGAAATTGAAAGAACATTTTAAAGTTTCCTGTTTCTTCACTGAAACGGAGTCATTCTGTACGCCAAGCCCAGCGTAACACTTTAATTTCTGGGGCAACCATATTATGCAAATGTCCTCATGCTCCGATCTTAAATACCCGATCTCTCACCTTCATTCCTTGGAGAATAGTATTCTCGCCTCTTATTTAGGATAAAAATAAGTGGAATGAGTTCCAGTCTGTAGGAAAAGTATAGTAATGTTAATAAAGTTAAATGAATGTAAATAATTAAGAAGTTTTTTGGCTAGTTTGTATTTTTGTTCCTTTTCCATGTTATTGGGTTGAGTACTGTATAGCTGGTGCAGCTAAAGCCCCTGCTGAAGTCACTCAGAGTTTTTTGACTAAAAGGAATTTACAATCAGCCTTACATTTTGAGCTGTCAAAAATAGTGAGTTTTTCTTTTTTTTTTTCTCTTTTTGTTTGCTGGCTAAGCCCCAGAGATGAAGGTTGCTTTTTTTTTAATATGTTTTGGATCTGCCCCAGATTTTTTTGCAACTGTAAGAGGAGAAGGTTCATGTTCTCTATAAGGTGCTGCTTGGATCCTGAACTTATTTTAGACCATTGCGTTTCTTAGAGGTCAATGGTAAGACACTGATTTACATCAACTGAAGTTCTTGCCAAGAGTTGTGTGGTAGGCTGGATCCTTTCCTCCAAAGACTAATTGGAGGCCATCAAACTTAATTTTGGCTACTTTAGGTTCAATCTGTCTCTCTGAAAGACCAGTAAAGCTTTCCTGCCTTTCACTTCACTTAGATTTCAGTTGTAACGTATAATGCTGGCTTTCAATTGTAATTTCAAAGAGTATGCAATGCAAAGCGCTATATCCGGACCAGATTGGACAATAGGCTGTGCCTGCATATACATCTGTATGTAATTCCCTCGCTTGTGTTCAATGATGTAAACCACTTTTGATGTCAGGAATATTAAGGAACACCGTGTACCCCCAGGCCTACAATAGGGAAAAAGCTCAGCTCCTTCCAGGGTGAAGCTCTGCTGCAGGACTAGTGATTGATGAAGGTGCTGCCCACCTACCAAACTGTCCTCTCCATTTCATGTGCAGGCTGAAAGGGTTTCATATGGAAGAGCTGTCAGGATATTTCAAATCCTACTGTTTGGCTTTATTTTCCAGGTGATGAATGTTTGTATGAAAGCTTTCCTGAACTTCCTTTGGAGGAAGTGCCAGAAGCTGATGGAGAGGCTGCAAACGTCCAGTGTCCAACATCCATCAGCATTCAAGAGCCGTCTTCTCCAGCAACCTCCAGCGAGGCTTTCACACCAAAGGAGAGCTCTCCTTACAAGGCTCCGATATACATTCCTGATGACATTCCCATTCCTTCAGAGTTTGAGCTCCGAGAATCCAACATTCCTGGAGCAGGATTAGGGATATGGACCAAAAGGAAGATTGAAGCAGGGGAAAAGTTTGGCCCTTTTGTAGGAGAGCAGCGGCCACACCTTAAAGATCCCAGTTACGGTTGGGAGGTAAGGCACTTTACATTCTTTCGGTCTGTTGAACTCTCTTGTGTGTCTATAAACACAGAAATATTTGCAGAATTTGAGTCTTATCCTGCAGCAGCCAGGGGATATTTTTGTGCACTGAGACTACTTTGTGGCCTTTCAGGGCTTTCTGGAGGGAAACGAGTGTAAATTAAAAAAGAGAAAAGAAACAAGGCAGGAATTATTGTTGCTCTTTGCGCATGAAATCTGTCTGGGTGTATATTGCCAGGTGACACCTCTTTTGGAGAAGGAACGGAAGAAGTTGCAATGTTGGAACATTTCCGTACCATTTTTAATTTGCTCTTGTGCAGTCCTGCGGTATGTCGGCGGGTGAGGGATTTGCAAACGACGCTGCACTATCTATTTGAAAATACGTGGGGATGGTGTGGCTCATGTTACTTCTGCAGATGCTCGGAGGAAATGTTGCTTTTCTTGAAGGAGCTCAAGGCCTCCTTTGGCGAGTACAGCAGTTGCCTCTTGCTTTCCCGATCTTCGAGGGCAACGTGTTTTCCTCGCTGTGATATCGCTGTGGAGCTGAGTTGCAGGTCCATAGTCAGGTCAGGGCTTTAGACCTCAAGTGGTGCACGTTGCTGGTTGTGTTACGGTCTAACAAATGCTCTTGCACGGTTTTATTCATAGGTTTAACAATGTGCTGTAGAAACAGAGTGCAATCTCAGCTTTCCATCTGTACGTTTCCTTTGGTTTCTGATAAGGGGAGAAGTGCGGAGTTTGCACGGCTCTCCAGGGGCATGACTGACCTCCGGAGAGTTGGGAGGTTCATTTTCCCAGGAAAAAATGGAGTTTTGCTGTGGAGCAGAGCCTTGCAGATATGGTGGAAAATGGAGGTTTGATTTGCTCTTAACTGTCCATAAATAATCAGAGAGTTCATTCCAAACTTTCTATCTAGTTGTTTAAACTCTGGTGAGACCTGTGACAATATGACAGAATAGTGTCAGGAGAAATTATAGACTCGGCAGCACTCTGTCCAGTTAACAGACCCTGATGCGATATAATTGCTGGTGAGAAATCTTTATTATTTGGAAAAAGGTATCAGGAAGCCATAAAATCTGACTTTTAACCACACCACAATTAAGCTCAGATATTGATATCAGAAATTGGAGCAAAACTGCTGAAACATGGCTATACTTGTGGGTTTAACACATACCAAAATTAGTGTATTTTAGACTGGATCCTCAGGTGGGGTAGTGCATGATAGCCTCACTAAAATCAAGGGAAACCCATCTTGATTTTCACACCCTTAGATGATGCCAATATTCCGCAATATAAAAGACTAGTTTTCCTGGTTCAGATACTTAGGATTTTGGAGTCTACGAAATCCAGACAAGAAATGCATGTCTTGATAGCGCTGGAAGCCCAGCTGGCGGGTTGAATCCCTTTCAAGCTGCAGGACTCGTGCCATTCGAATAGTGTTATATATTTGGGACAGCTGGGGAGAAGCTATTGAAAAGTGTTGGAGCAAAATCACACAAAATCAACAGTTGAGTCCCTCTGCAATTTGGCCACTCATCTAGAGAAGTACTCTGCAGTGCTCAGAGGAGCTTGAAACAGAATGTTTTTCCAATAACTGGCTTAAGTAAATTTATCATAATTGAAGGGAGACAAAGAAATGTTGGTTACCAGAGTGAACACAATGAGTAAAAAAGCATGTAGTGAAGGTTAAGGCTAAAGGACAGATGTGGGAGACCTGGTAGTGCCAGAGAAGACTTTCCCAGTGCCCAGCCCAGGTGTTCATCATCACACTGCTCTGGAAACCACCACTACCTTAGACCTGTATCTTGGGATAAAAAAGAGAGAAAGAAGCTGTCACTGGTGTGTGGGCTCAGACAGTGTCAAAGGTAGTATGGGAAGGTGAGGGAAAGACATCATTTATTGATGTTTAGGTATGGTCTTGGGAAGTTAAGATTTTCTGGTGTCAGTATTTCTGCCTGAATGGACACTTTTGTGAAACAGGGAATTTGTCCTGCCAGGTGCCTATAAGTCAATTAAAAAATGAGGCATTCAGTCTGCTGTTGCTGATATCAAGGTGAAATTTCATTATTGTATTTTGAATGGAGGAAAGATGGAACCAAAGTTTCTATATGGTACTGACTTTATAGTCACTTTAAGCGATTTTATAGTATGAGAGGTTTTTAAATCTTTCTTTCCACAATGATGCTTGCTTGCTCGCTCAGTGAATTGCACTGATGTAGATACTGTCATGATATTCTCTTATGTTTGATTATATGTAATTCCTGGAATAGCTCATGGTGCTATAAAGGTCAGCTGTACCTGGTGGCTTCAAAAGGCGAGATGTCTCAGCCTGCTCAAACTGCTCGCTGGTCCCACAGGCCGAAGAAAGCATTTTGCTGTGTCCTGGCTTACGCATTTCTTCACCTCACATGTCCATTGCTCAGGGAAAATACATAGTGGGGTTATGGCATTGGTAATGGTTGTGTATTTATTTAATTCTCTTGAATAGATTCCCCTGTGGCTACAGAGAGGACGATTAAGTTATTGGAAAAATCAGTCTTTCCATTTTATCTGCGTTTTTCTGAGTTTAAGGAGAAACACTGATTGTACAATGGTGTTTGACTTTCAAATATGATGAAGGAAGAACCTCTTTTCAGGAAGATAACTAGCATAGACATATTAAAACATTTTTGGAAGGAAAGTTGAGCATCTTCCTCCGCTGTTTTCTGATGCTGCATATATCGCTGATTTTGCTGTGAAAGATTTGCTTCTTTTTTGCAATTGTTTAGGATCGCTAGGTAGCCTAGAGTCTTAAAGCTGAAAATGTCAAAAAAACCCCAAACCCAAATCCTACATGCACATTGCAGGGAAGAGTTTATGGCTACACACAAATTTGGACTGTAACTACATTTTTGGAAAGGACATTTTTATTCCTTTGCAAAAGGTTGTCATAGTTTCAGTTATTTACAGCTGTTGGATACTTCTGACTTCCAGTTTTTGTGACTGATGTCCATCGGAGTTGATATTAGGATTAGCCTGTAGTGGTTGGGAGAGAAGTGGAAGCTGGAGGAACTGCTGCTGTTAAATTTTGCAGCCAGGCAGTTGACGATAAAGAAAAATTTGCCGCAGAAGGCTGAGGAATTTCATGGGAACGGTTCCTACGTTCCCCTATATCAATACCTCCCTATAGCACGGATGCAGAGTTTTGTCAGAGCAAGAACAACAAAACAATGTCTATTGTGTCCATTTATATACCTCGGCCATAAAACACACTCTGGGACAAAGAAAATTTGTTGTGATATAGTTGTGCTTGGGTCATGATTAGAGTGCTGTAGACCAGCTTAAATGAAAAGCCATAAATTTGAATTTTATCTCATTTTGTGGGTCTAGAGCCGAGCATTATCTAATCAGGTATTGGTTAGCTAAAGTACAAATCGAACAGGGGGTCACCGGACAAGGGGAAAGGTCGAGCTTTTTTGCAGTTTGTCACCGAGGTTTTAGTATTTGCCGGCAGCCCGAATATCCGAGGGGGTCGAGAGGCTGTTGCTCAGTGGTTGTTTGAAAAGGGAAAATTGACTGCTGCTTAATCAACAAAGAAAACAAGCTTTTAAGGGATGGCAGTATTTTTTTTTTTTTTTTTAAACAAAAGCAAGGGAACACAAATTTAGTGATTTCATCATGGTTCATGCCCTGCTATGAAAAACAACTGGGAGAGTATTTCAAAGAAAGCCTTTGACGAGGTCACCAAAGCACGCGCACCTATCTTCGACCGGCTTCTTCCGGAGTACGTCGAATAGTCAAATTCAGGTCTTTTACTGCTATAGCAAACTCAAAGTCTCATTCATAGGTGAAATTTCTTCACAGCTTTTTTTTTTTTTTATCCCAAACTTTTATTTCTTTACTAGGAAGGTAAAAACAGGAGCAATAAACTCTTATAAATCAAACTTGTCACAGAAGTAAAAAATATTTTAGAGCTTTATAAAGCAGCATATAACCTGTTTATAGAGCAGAGTAGATTTTCCTGTCATGACAGTAAGGCTGAAAAACATCTCAGATTTGGTAGAGTATGCTTGATGCTATTACTTCTAAATGGAAATTAGGAGGCTTTTTGCCTATTTGTTTACCTTTCCTCGAACTTTTTTGACGTGCAACTTTGCAGAAAGCTGGACAACTTCTTAAAAATTGTTTTGGAGTAAAAGCTTCCCACTGATCTATAGGGACTGGAATAGTTGCAATTTTAGGTTTCAATTCTTTTGCTTTCATTTGGCATTTTTAAAATTTAAATTTAGGTTTATTTGAGATTCTGTGTTCTAGGGGTAACATTATCTTTATGAAAATTAAATAATAAGTTACAAAATGTAAAGGTATAGGCCTTTGGAGTGGGAATCTAATATATCTGCTCCCAAATCCAGCTTATAGCACCTGAACGGATAGCTTGGTTTTCTTGCTCTTAGCATCCAGAAACTTGCACTGTAATCAACAGGAGTTATTGGCTGCTTCTGCTCTGTGTGTCAATATTATCCCCCATTTTTGAATCCTCCTTTGGAAAACCTTTGTCAGAATGCCGAAAGCAGAACCTGTCTCTTTTTATAAAAACAGAACAAAAATTAGCATCTTCTAAAGAACTAGGCATGGGATTCACATATCTCAATGCTCGGGTTACGCTATTCTTAACAACGCCGGTGCTGAGGGAAATAACTCCCTTGTAGACAGTGAAATCACATTGAGAGAGAGCAGTAGATTGTCTTAAAAAAAAAAAAAAAAGGAATAAAGACTTCAAAAGTTCTGAATCATTTTTCTTTGGGATATGAAGTTTATTCTATCACTAAATAAAAAGCCCCTTAATTTTCTGCTGTCATCTGACACTTTTCACACTGCACTGACTTACAGACCAAATCTTGACCTTTTCTTGAATCATCTTCAAGGGCATTAATGTGCAAAGCAGCTCCACACTCAACCAGGTGGTTGGAAAGTGGGGAGATTCTTTGCCTACGTTTTCTCCTTGCGTGTGGATTTCAGCAGCTTAAGGACTCCAAGAACCTTTGCAAAATTATTATTGAAGAAAAACCAGGAATAAGAATGTGGGTTATTCAGTTATCTGAAATGAAAAAGGACTAATTTGTTTTATAGTGGGGGCGGGGATGCTTTTTGATCAATATAAGACCCAACCTAGTTCTGCAGACAGCATGTTCTTCCCCGGGTCAACGGATCATCGACTTCTGGCAACTGCAGGTGGGGGTGACATCCTTACCTTTTCTTCAATACATAGGTGATGTTTTATCCCATTTGCAGCTGAGCTTTGCAAGGCATAGAGCACTCTGGCTGAGATCCAATAAAGCACTTAGGCACGGGCTTATCATCAACAGGATTACCCAGGTGTTTGAGTTAAGCATGTGCTTAGCTGCTGTGTTAAGCTCTCTGTTAGGGACATAGTGTTCAGTGCCCCATAGGATGGAGTTCATACCGTATATCTTGCCTGGGGTGAGTACGCACGAGGGTGCTTAAGACAGCCCCTTGAAAGCTGTGTATGAAAAAGACATTACAGTGGTTGCTCAGAGAAGTTGTTGAGGCCCTATCCCTGGAGGTGTTCAAGGCCAGGCTGGACATGGCCTTGGGCAACCTGGTCTGGTGGGAGGTGTCCCTGCCTATGGCAGGGGGGTTGGAACTCAATGGTCTTCAAGGTCCTCTCCAACCTAAACCATTCTATGATTCTACTTTACGGTGCTGCTAATGGTACCAGTCTGAATTCTTCTGTTGTTTGCACCTGCGTCTTCTGGTGAGGCTGTGACTAAGTCAGATGCTACCACAGCAATAGGAGTCCTGTAGCAAGGTAGACAGATGCTTCATGAGTGAAGTGTTGCTCTAAGAGGCAATGGCAGTTGTATACCCCAACCAGCTACCTGGCTCTTAACACCTCTCCCTGCTCAGAGGACAGTTTATAATTACAAATGAGCAAACATCAGGTCCTCGAATAGCAAGATACAAGCAGATGGACTTGTCATTCAGTTTGAAATAAATATATTGACAACAAAGGAGAGC
Organism: Anarhynchus alexandrinus; assembly: GCA_008711295.1. Lineage (NCBI taxonomy): Eukaryota > Metazoa > Chordata > Aves > Charadriiformes > Charadriidae > Anarhynchus > Anarhynchus alexandrinus. Next base: position 1,109,311 of record VUYV01000207.1, on the reverse strand, counting down.
TGTTGGTCCTTTGAGTTGTTTCATGTGGATGGAAGAGGTTTAGGACATGAAGACAACACACACAGTAGTCCACTGTTGTCTTTCTCTACTGTTCCTTATTTCCACCCTTCAATTCTCCTAATTCTTTGATCAACATGATTAAGCAGAGTCTCACATCACAAGGTTGGTGGCACGTGATGCCCTGTTTTTTGGACAAAGACCAAAACCTTTCCCTGCTCGGGCAAAGTTGCTGCTCACCGGAAGGGAAGCAGGAACAAGATCTGTAAAGCTCCCTCTTGGCTCTACAATAGAGCTATTCCCAGAAAACCTTCAAAATCTTATGGCACAAGGTAGCTGAGAGGCTTTAGCGGCTGCCAGAAGGGAGGTGTTGCTCTCCCCTGTCCTCAGCCGGCTCTGGCGCTGGGGCTGATAAGTTGCTGAGCCAACCCAAAGTCCACGTGGTGACAGCATCAGGAAGATGCAACAACAGCGGCCGGTGCAGGAGGCTGAGCACGTGCTGGTGTGAAATTTCACCTAAAAAAGGTGAGGCAGCACCTTTGTCTCACTTAAACCTGACATGGTTTGTGTAGAATTGACTGTTTCTCCACCCCGGTGGATGCTCCACCTTGTCCTTGACCTTGGGGGCAGGAAATCACCCATGTCACAGCCCTGTCTAAAGCCACAGAAAACTCTCTGTAGGTCCACATATGTATTCCGGACAAAGCCACTGAGGTTTTAATTTAATCAGGAGGAGCATTAATTCCCAAGAGAAGCAGAGTGAAACCATACGGGTCAAGTGGACTTAAAAGTAGAAGTGGGGGGAAGTTTTGTTACCTTCTTCAGAGCAGGACTGGGGGCATGTTTCAGGAATTTGTCTTCCTCTTCAAAATAAGGTGGTTATTATTTACTCAAATGTGATCCGGGTTGGTTTTATTTGAGTTCAGTAGCACTTTGTCCAAGCGGGTAATAACACTAAATAAACTGAGAGAAGAGCTGACATTGGAGTGTGAGATTATAAAAGTATGAAGAAAATGAATTGTGAGATATGCCAGATGTCCCTTTAAAAGGCAAAACCTGTAAATTGAATTTAGCCATTAAGAAAGACAACATCAGAAAGAAAAATAAAAAAGATAGTACTGAAGAGAATAATAATTGCATTTAATAGAACTGACAAACAATCATAATTCTTCCCATTAAATAAATATGTTATAAAAAATTTATTATGAAATGCCACATTATGCAAGCCAGGATTCAAAGATGAGTTCTTTGCATTAAGTACAGTAGATGCCATTAAGGAAAACAGTCAATATGTCACTAAGCCACGGCCTGTAAAATTAAATTGATTTGGTAAATGTAAGTAAGATAGATCTGTTTGCTTTCATCATCAATTTTGAGTGGGTGAACAGGTGATGTCACCAACCTGGGAGCGATAAAGATGCAGGACCATCTGGAAAGCTTTGTGATGGATGGGCAACTGCTTTTGGATAGTGACAGTGCTGTGGTACTTTGTCACTTGGGATGCAGTACTTAATAACTTTTCAATACCATCATAATAAATTTCACTGCCTTATTAATATAGAAATGGTGAGTTATTACTGTGATGGCTATTGTAAATAACAAGAGATGCAGCTGTCAAAAGCTGATTGTTTGGGCATGTTTCTTTAAGCAACACAGTTGACTTGGGATAATCAACGTATGTCTATACCAGCAGAGTTTATTGCTCTTGTCAAAAGAAAAAGCTGCATTATTCAAAAATTATATGAAGTCCATAATAAACAAGTTTAATATATTATCAGACTTTTCCTATAAGTTTCCTAACACAGAACAATAAATCACTTTTAATAATGCCTTTCCGTGTACAATAATATCCTTATGCTGTAATAATGTCCTTTCCTAACTATTCACCAAACAGAGAACTTCTGAAAAAACAGAAAGGTATCTCTCACTCATCAGAACACTTACAAAATTAAATCTCCCTATTTCATTAAGAGGCTACTTTTGATATAAAGCTGATGGGCTCTAGCTGTGTCTTTCTTTTTTTTTTATTTTAATTGAACAGATGTAGTTAAAAGTAATCTATGACAAAGAAATACAGACAAAATTATAACCATGTGTCCCTAAATACTGGCAGGAAAGAGCATCTGTGGGTGTTTTATGAAAGCCCAGGACTGCTCCGTGACATTGCTGCTAATGTCATCGGTCTGAGGACTGGAGAGAAACAAAATGCATAGATAGTTGTTAGCAGAAGATGAATTACCAGATCAATCATTTAGCACCATTCAGAGTATTATACCATTGTTCCCTGGGAAGATAATTAAATCAATGATGTCTTTCTTATTTGTGTAAAGAGGCACAAACTTGTAAAGAATATCCAAAGCTCCTCAAACATATTATTCCTGGATTTTTTTATTTTTTTTTTTAAACCCTACTGACTTTGCCTTTCAGGCTTTAGCTTTGTCCCTCTTTTCAATTAAATGTCTCTCCACCATTTCTATGACCGCTGAAAAGAGAGCCAGCAGTCTATTAACAGGCAATAAAGTTCAGGAAGCCTAAGACTAGTTTCTTGGGTCAGAGGTGAAAATTGCATACTAAATGAAACAAAGGTGTGTCTTGATGGCTCAACAAGCAGCGGAGAGACGAGCATACATGTGGGCAGGAGGAGACGGTCATCATTAAACAGAAGCAAATGAAGACAGGAGTTAGTGTATGGCAAAACGCTTATTAACCCAAATGAACACATGCACTTCAGAGGATATAGCGCCGAGGTTTGGCATTTAAACCACTGCGTGATTTAGTGGTACCATTGAAATCTGGGCATTTGGTCTAATAAAGACATCACTGAACTTTAAAAGCAAAACAAAAAACCCAACTCCTGCTTGCTAGAGCCTGCAGATTGCAATGCGTTCATCCGAATGGTGCAAAAATATACCTATTTCAAAGTACAGAATAGAAAACAATAATTGGCTAATAGGGTATTTCCACCCCAGAGAGTATTAATATGGCGTTTTATTGACATGACAGCCCTCATGTTTCTTGGCTGAACGGTAGGTGGCACATGCAGAAGTGAAGACATAGGTTGTCATAAACCAGCCCGATTTTATGTGATCGTGTTAACTTTCGTGCATACAATAAGCATTAATTTGGAAAAAAAATACAAATGTTAAGTAGCCCTTCCTTTTAAAGTGCACTCCTAGCATTTAGTGTGGAAAGATGTAAAAGAATCCCACAAAAGGCATAACATTTCGTCAGGTGAAGCCTACAGCGTAAAGGGGCTCTTGTGTATAGTGGGTTTCCCAACGTGTTGTTCTTGGTCTTAACTTGATGAAGTGTATTGGCAACACGCACGGAGCGGGCTCGCGTTCGCTCTCGGTGAGTTTTCACATGCTGCGTTGGAGCCCTGGTGTGTAGCTGCTCAGGATTTCTGAGAGTAACTTTCAACGCTTTCCTATCTTCTTGAAATGGCCTCAAGTGGTAAATGGGTTTTCTAAAAGCATAACTATGTCTATGTATGTATTTTAGTCGAGGTTAAGTCTCAATATTCATGTTTTCGAAGAGATTTGCGGTCACAGGATGTCTGTTGCTTACACCAGTGGGTGTTCCAAAACTGTGGTGGTAATGTTGATTTTGTGCAAAAATGTAAATCTCTTTGGAGTGGGAAAATGGAAGTTTGGGTATGGGAAAGCTTCAGCATTACTGCATTTGCAGAAAACATTCTTTAAAGCCAAATTTTAAGCAGTCATCTAGTGATAATCTCATGCATAAGCCAAAATTTGCATGTGAACGTGGAAAGAGTAATTTTTCTTGTTAGTGTTAACTGGATGTCTACCTTTTTGGAATACTCACATGGGTAGGCACCTAAATAAGCAGTTAACGAGGAGGAGAGAAACCAGTTTTTCTGTCTTCCTTTAATGCTAAACCTGAAATGATTCTACCAAACCCTCTGTATCTGTGGTGGAAGATGGTGCTGACGCCCAGTACAGAAAGGGAGGGCCGTGCTGTGCCCTTGGAAATGTGCCTCCTCTTTTTCACAGAGGACATCTTACAATTTCCCCACAGTTAAGACTATGAGAAGAGGCCTTTATTTCTTACTTGTTTGAAGATCTGTGGTCTCAAAGTGCATTTCCCTTGACCAGCTTGCCCCGGGATGTACACCTCTCTTTTCCTCCTTCATCACTCTTTTTCTCCTCCTCCCATAGCCAGTGCTACTGTTCTCCACGTCATTCCAAAACCTGCAAGTCAGCTGGCATCCTTGTTCAGCATCGTGAAAAACCCTGTAATTTCCTTCTGTCCAGCCTCTTCCGCACCCTTTTCCAGTCCCAATCATCTCTGTCCCTTATATCTGGCCCTCATCTTCCTCACTTTATTTTTCAACTGGTCACTGCTATGATGGTCATCTTTACCTCCAGCATTGAGCTTTAGTGTAGCCTGCTAACCAGGCTCCGATTGCCTTTTAGTGCCTGTGTATATTTTAATTTTCTGCTTCATCCCTTCTTGTCTCTGCTCTCCTCATGTCAGCATTTCAGTGTCCCCTGGTCCATCCGGGCTTGGTGCTTCACCACTCTCAGGGACACAGTCTGCCCATACCTTCCTTCATACCCTTTCCTCTGCTTGAAAGGTCACCGCTTTTGCCCTTGGCAAAGCAGCTCAACCCCTACCAGTATGGGGTTCCTCTGTTTCCTTTCAAAAGTTGATTTTCTCAAATCATCTCCCAAATTTGGTGGTTAGCATTGCTGCGCAAAAGGCAACATCTCGGCTTCAGTCCTCAAAGCCTGTTCCCTCCCGCTGACGCAAGCGAAGCTGAATAAAACATGTGCGTTAGGTAGAAATAACGATGCCCTGTTTTCACACTAGTTTAAATAATTATTTGAAAATTCCGACTTTAAGAAAAGCTGCTGTGTGTGTAAAGAAACTCTCATGGTAGGGATTCCACTCGGTACTGTGACTTCTTTGGCATTTTCATTCAAATACTTTTGTGCTTCTGGAGTATTTTTAAGACTTGACTGTCTGCTCCCGGCACCCATGACAACAACGCACAAGTAGAAGATGAAGATTCTGGTTTTCAGCCCCAGCATTCCTGAATAAAATTTAGCTGGTTGCAACAGTATCATTTCAGGTGTGATTTTTAGTGGGTTTGAGTTTGAATGGGGTTAGAATAGGTGCTTGAGCGGCTTTTGTCCCCATGCTAATGCCCCCGCAGCAGTGGGAGTCAGGAGGAGTGAAATGATGACCTGAAATAGCAGACGGCTCCAAACAGAGTTGGATTAATGTGAAATGGGGCCCTCGTCCCATCCAGCCAGCTAAGGGGGCACCCGTGCCGTACCCCCGTTCGGGATCCCCCCCAAACCCTCCCCATCAAACCCACCGCCACTGAGCCCCCGTTCTTCCGCACCAAAGAAATTCCCCCAAAGCGGGTCTCGATCAGGACTCTGAGCCGTGTGCCATGCCGAACGTTAAACAGCAGAGGGATTAAAACCCAATTTGCTCGATTCTGATGGGCTTTGTGTAATTTTTTTTTTTATGGGCGACAGACACATTTGATGTGTTTGGAAAATTCGGCAGTAGCGTTCCCCCTCCTGCGATATTGCCAGGCTTGCTCTGTAGGGCTGAAGAAGAAGAAGAGGGGGGGAAAAAAAAAGCCTTAGTGTTGGGAATTATAAATAATTTGATGCAACAGGTTTAAGTTACCATTTTTGTGGTGAAAAGAAAAGCTTAGCATGATCCAGATTTTCCTTGGTTTCCTCCCATTCTGCTGAGAAGCAGAGGTATTCACATTTCTTTGTCTAACAGTTTTATAATGTCTTAAGAGATTAACAGTGAGCATGAATGAGGGGCTGAGGATTAGCCGACAAAAAGCCCGGGCCGTCCACTACCTTGTTTGCACATTTTACATTTTTCAGCATTGCCGAGCGAGTATAGAAACTAAGGAAAGATAATAAGGACCAGAGTCCCAAAAGTGTTTAGTGATTCAAAAAAATTCAGATGCCATGTCAGAACTGACAGAATGATGGAGCATTATGTGGCAGGACCCACTTTTTTGTCTTAGGGTAAGCTCTCGCCCTGAGTGAATGCAGATGTTATCGCAGGATCCCAGACAGACAGTCAGTGAAATGTGACAAGCTGTCAGCAAAGTTACACTACGTTGAGTTTGCTAAAATATCCCAAAGCTTTATACATGTTGGTTGTTTTTTGGGGGATATATATCAAAAACTCTTAGCTCAATCAATTTGGGGGGGGGAAGGGGGAAGGAAGAAGAAAAAAAAAGAAATAGTTACAGTACCGTTTCCAGTTGGGAATCCTTTGAATGGGTCAGACATAGCTGTAAAGATTATTTTTATTTTTTTTTAAAAGTGGGGGAAAATTATCATCTGAAATATTTGGAAGGTTGTGTTGGCATCGGTAAAATTTCTGAAAGCAAAGCGCGTGCATGGTGAGGCTGTTAACCACATGTCATACCGCGTCAGTCATTCCCCGAGTGATTTGGGTATTTACCCCTGTGAAATGCTTAGTCAAATCGGTAATCGCAGCCAGCAGAAGTGAATCCTACCAGTACTCAGCTTTCTCTTTCGCGGGGTATCAGCTTCAAAACAGGGGGTTTATAAGCAATTGTAATTCCTCTACTGTTTTTTGGGTGAGGTTTTTTTGTGTTTTTGTTTGTTTTGTTTTTAACCTCAGAAATAGATGCATACAAGCTGGTAAAATCGCAAACCGAACAGCAAAAAGGATGCAAAGTGAACTGGTTAAAACATGATCAGAAAAGAAAAATCTATGTCCGGACAAATCAATGTAAATGAGCTGAATTCAGATGCTCTGAAGTCATAGTGAGGCTCAGAAAATTACTTTTGTTTCGAATTTGGAGTATGTGAGAGATATTTGATTTGTAAATTTTGTAACAGGATATAAGCTTTTTAAATTTTGAGTAGAAAAAGAAGGGCCCCATTCTGCATAATCTTAGATATTTAAGTCTCGAGGAATTTGCAGTGAAGTGATGTTATTTATATGCCAACGCACTCCTAGGACTGTTCTCAGTATTTTCTTGTTTTAATACTTCATTACTTAGAAAATATAAATATATACTGGGCAACTTGAATATTTTTACACATGCAACTGATTTTCACCTTTGAATTAAGACTGCGTCGTGTTCAAGTTTTTACATAATTTGAGGACAGGGAGACTAAAATACTGATGTTTTCAATTTATTTCACAAGTTTATTTTAAAGGTATATTGCCTTATACAGGCAAGTAGATTTTGATTTGAAAATGCCATAGTAAATTGCCTATCTGTTTTGTAAGTAATTACATATATCATTCACAGGAACCTCTCTAATAGTCTGTATTCTTGTCTTATTACTGTTAGCTTAAACCTAAATTTAATGAGAAGGCTGTTTATAGTGGCACAAACTAATATATTTTGCTAGAATACGAGTTGCAGAGCAGAACAATGCGTGTGATTTATAATCAATTTAGGTTTCCTTTTGAGTAAGATGATCTTGCGTTATTTGTTTCCATATACTGAAAATATTAATTTACTTCGAGAAGCAGGGGAGAAAGGGAAACATACCCAGCCACAATTTAGTGTAATTTGTGTTATAACAAAATGTATTTGCCAGACAACGCAACGACCTTCCCTGATTCTGAAAAATGGGATGCAAAGACGCTGAGGAGATAACGTCTCGCGCAGTGTTTTTGCACAAAACCTCCGAAGTAAACAATCCAACTAAATTATGCATATGGAGGAAATGATTGAGAATATGTTTAGCTGGTAATCGCACTCATGCTGAAGTTTTAAATTTCATCTGTCTGCTCAGATCTATTGTGATCCATTAAGTGGCTTCCTTTTTTTCCGACAAATTGAATGCTGCAACTGCAAGGAGCTCTTTTGTTCTTTTAATTCAGTCAGCATGGAAATGATTTTCTCATTTCAGGCCCTTTTCTGTCCTCTCTTCATTGTGTCAATAAAATAGAGTTGTGCAGAGCTGCTCTAATCAGCTTAGAGTGCTAATTCATTGCACTGGGATGCTATCTGGGTCCGGCTACAGGTGGGCACTATAAGGGGTCAGTCTCCAGGGGAGTCTAATTGTGTCTCTCTTGGGTCTTGTTTGCAGAATAACTGAAATCTCAAACCCCGGCTTAAGAAAGGAAGGGGGAACGCACAAACACAGGCGTGCGGGAGCCGGCCTGGTCTCTAGATGCACCGCTCGGTCTCAAAGTCCTTTCCATTTTGACACACTTTGGCGAAGGGAACGCTTTAGTTCAGCGGCAAAAGGTTAATAAGAAACTTTTGCAGATTGTTTTTAAAATTGCAGTAAGAATTGGGTCATTTTGGGATATAGCTGCGCGAGAGGGAAACAGATGCCGTGGTGTTGAAGAGAGGTTTTGGGGGAGGCCGGCCTTTAAATTTTTGAGGCTTTCAGAAGACTAACAAAAATCATTAATTGGAATACAAATCCTCTCTGCATGTGCCAATGGTGGTCTTTAGCAAGCTTTTTGCCAGGGCATCAGGGTATGTTGAAGGCAAAGGTGTCTTCTGAGCGCTGAGGAGCCCAAGAAATCCTTGGGCAAGCAAGGCAGGGAGCCCGGGTGGCCCCAGTCCCACCCCAGTGCCTAACCCCCTGGCAGCCCTCCTCCTGATGTGGAAGGGCTGTACCAATGTCAGGACGTGATGCTTTCTGCTGGAGATTTTTGGGTCTTATCCTGGGTTATCTCACAGAATTGCTCGAGAAAGATCAAGAGAGGAAGAGTGTGAGGGGAATGGAAATCTCATATTCACCTTCACCAATATTATAGAATAGATTAGAATCATGGAATCGTTGAGGTTGGAAGGGACCTTTAAGATCACTGAGTCCAACTATTAACCTGACACTGCTAATTCACCACTAAACCATGTCCCTCAGCATCATGTCTACCCGTCTACACGTCTACCTCCAGGGATGGCGACTCCACCACTTCCCTGGGCAGCCTGTTCCAATGCTTGGTAACCCTTTTGGTGAAGAATTTTTTCCTAATATCGCATAGTTTGGCTCCAGAACTGTCCCTGGCACAAGACAAGCAGACTGCAGGCTTTGCTGCTTTTTTTTGATTTGGGTGGTTTTTTAATAGATGATCCAACCACCAAAAAAACTAAGAAAAGAGGTGGTGATGGGGAGGGGTAGGGGACTCCTGGTGATGTCTTCTGTCTCTCACCTCCTTGTCCCAGGGTGGGGGGTGTGGGAGCATCTGCCCTGGGGTTCTTCCTTGCCTCTGCCAGCCCTGCACCCCCGGGGCAGCCCTGGCACCTCTTCCATCAGGGACTGAGCAGCAAGAACCCAAATTTCCCAGACAGATGCTATAGATGCTGCCAAATCGTTTCCTAACACCAGCGACCCCAGTGATGTTACAGCAGGCACAAGTCTGCTCCCAGCACTCGCTACGCAAGCCAACAGAGATGGGCACAGACAAAGGAGTAATTATGGGGCTCCTACCAAAAATTTCTCAGCACCTTAAAGATGGCAGAGCAGCCCTGGCACACCTCCTCACTTGTTGCAGAGCAGCCAGGGACTCTGTGGAAAGAAAAATGCAGTGAAAGTGGTAGAGAAAATTGAGCAAATCATAAATTTCCTTAACCATGTGGAAAAACGTAAAAGAAACTTTATTTGGGCAGTGTTTTGTTTTTAAATTAACATGAAGGTTTTCCCAGAAAATGCATTTCCTGCGCTCACAATTCTTCATGTAAAAACTGGAGACTTTTTGGAATTACTTTTAAAAATCTCAGTTCTGAAGAAAAATACTGGGTCCCTCCCAGCCTCCTTTACCCCCACGCGACTGAGGATCTCACTTGCTTATGTGTAGGAAAAGCAGAGGGGGCATGGCCATGGCACGTGGCCCTGTGGCAGGGGCAGCTCCTCTCCTGGAGGTTTGAGGAACGGGGATGTGACAAAGTCTCCCAAAAGCCGGTGCCTTTTCCCCAGGAAAGCCAGTGCTGGTTCCAGAAAGAATTTCAAGGCAGCATGGGCTCTGCAAGGCATCAAAGCCTCATCCTTAGCTACTTCCATGGCTGCTGTCCTCCTTCACTCCAAAGGGCGCTGGACTGAATTTGGGCAGGACTGTTCCCCATTGGTGGATTTTCTACAGGAGCGATAAGCTGTCAGTCTATTGTGGTTTTGTAGCAGAGCCGCCACCATGAAAATTAATTAACATACCTGAAGACACCCCTGAGCAGGAAATCATAGTGCTGCTCTGTGATTCTGGGGTGAATAGGATCTCTCTATTATCAAAAACTCCATCAGGGAAGAGGAAATTAAGTTCCTAATTAGACAGTGTCCAAAGGAAGAAGTGAGGCATTGAAGAGATGAAGAAAATTGAGAGGTAGCTGATGCACGTATCAGGCTAATGATAGAAAAGGAAATAGTAGAGCTTGAAAGGTCACTGACCTTATTAGGCTGGGAGAAAAGTAGTAGATCTTCAAAAGCTTTCACCTATGATAGGTTGACAATGTGTGAAGTTCTCTAGATGGTCAGAGAGGAAAGACAGCCCAGAAAGAGCATGGGAACAAATTAGGTAGATTACAGTGAACTGCAGAAATGCAGCATGAAAAGCATATTTAGAAAGGAGGGGAATTCAAACTAGAAAAAAACCAGAAATGGTTCATTATTTGACGAGATCTCTTTTCGGTACAAGTACAGGATTTTCTTTCCCAATTAGTAATTTTATTTTTATTTTTTACTATCAATTAAACTCAATAATGATCCCTCACTGGGCATAACATTTCCCTAATGAAGTATTTGCTTTCTGCTAAACTGAAATATTTCGGTGGTAGCCAATTCTGAATATTAACTTCAGTGGGATGAAGATAGCGCTGCTAATAATAGCTTCAACATTAGTTTTTGAATAGAAGAAACACGTTCTCCATCACCTAGTGAAAGCATTGCAGTTCCCTTAGTGGTAAGAGACTTCCACCTTGGAATACCAAACCTGGCCAGCTGCAAGACTTTTAAAGGCTGTTACAGGCTATTTTCTCAGTAGGTAAAATCTCCCTGGCTCTTTAAATGAGATATTACAAGAACCAAGTCTATAGCAAGTCAAATGAAATACCCCTAAAGCCTGCCTCCTCCCAGCCTCTCTTCCTGAAGCAGTGTTGTGCCGTACGTAGGTGATTTCTCAGAGCCAGCAAGGCCTGATTAAAATCCTCCCTGCTGGTTCGTGTACAGGCATGGGTTTGAGTTTAGAGGCAGAGTCGTTTCTCTCTCTTTTTGGTAAATGCTCAAGTGTTCTTGTTCTGACTGTTGGTAGGAAAGGGGGAGAAGGAATGCAAAGAAGAAAGAAGAGGAAATTAAAAATACAGCACTGCGTATTTTTCATGCAAGAGGACCGGTCCATTTACAATATACCGTAACAGCAGTTTTTCAATCAAAATAAATGAGGACAAATTCTCTGCTGGTAAAAAGTGGATGTAGCACCATGACTTTCTTTTATTGTAAGCAAAGAGAGTATGATCCACTCCAACAGTACCATTATGAACCCAATGTAAAGACAGACCAGGAGAAAGCCTACATTTTTTCTTTTTGCTATGAGAAAATTTAATGGCTTTTTTTTTTTTTTAATGCTATGAATAACAAATAAATACTGCTGTATTCTGAAATTAAAAAAACCTCTTTGTGGACAAACAGTACCATGTGGCATTTCACAAATAAGGCAAAAGATGCTTCCTGAAGAGCTAACGCTTTCCCATTGTTGGAAAAAAACCAAACACGGTATGCTTAATATGTTTTTCTTGTGCTTGTGATCCCATCCTGAAGCAGAAGCAGGCTGTAGGACTCCAGCCTGGAGGGCAGAAGCGCTGCGGAGCCCGTTGGCAGAAGAGCAGCCCATGCCTCCACCCCTAGGAGGGCTCCGCAGAAAGGCATTACGGGTGCTAAAGTTCCCGGAGAGGGAGAAGGGCTGCCATCCCCGATTAGATGTGGTTTGTAATAGTATCGTCCTGTTTTCACTCACCACGGTAGAACGTTTCTACTAGGCTAACAAGGCATAGGGTAATGAGAAACATGCCAAGTTTAAGGGAAAGAGGAGTCGAACCTACGTACAGGAAACAAATGTGATCAATTACCCCAAGTGTAGAGCTCACAGATACCTTATCTTAAGGCTCCTTAAAATAAGCACTTGATTGTTTCCAAATGCGTCTAAGAAGCTAGTGATAGAAACGCATTAATACTAGAGACACGTGAAATTTTATTACCTCCAAAAATTGTCATTATTACTTGCTTCTGAAGATATGGAAGAATCAACACAACTGTCTAACACATGATTATAGCAATAAATCTATGACTACCTGTGCATGTGCAGGCTGTGCATGTAGAAACAGGGATTTAGCATTATATTATTATAGTCCTCTAAACAGTATTTCAAAAAGCCACTAATATTTATCGCAATATAAAAATACACTTTTGCAGTTTATTTTTATATAATTGGGTTTTTTGTTAGCATTGGACTTGTTTCTTTTCTTCAAAACAAATATTTTTAAGAAGTTTTCTTGGTGATTACATTCCTTGTGGGTGCTACACTGTCTGTAGATGGCTACTGAACTTAGATTGACACTGGAAATGGAGATCGTTAGCCGAAATTTCTGACAGTGTGTTTTCTGAGATACATTAGGAGCAGGGAAATGTGTAACGGCAAGCTCATACGAAGGTATGGCTTTGACCTAAAGTTATGTGACTCTCTATTACGTTTTTGACATAAATCTGCTACGTTTAGGACAGGAATATATTCCTTTTCATGAAATTGCTACTGTCTGTTGGAATGTCACCCATGGATGAGTTAGCAGGAGAAGGAAAGCCACCATGGGAAGTCTAACGTGCTCTTCCTATGCGTGCAAGTCCCTTGGGCATCAGCAGGAGTTGTGTGCAGGGTCTGATGGAGGTGTAGGACCCAAAACCTCATGATTGCATTAGACTAATTGCCCAAGATGAACGTGGCACTTCTTATATCTCATGAGTGGATTTACACAGGCTGAGACTGCGACTCTGGAGCGAGGCAGAGTGTTGCCACTGGTTTTAACAGGAGTAACACCAGCCTCTTGTACTCCCACACATGATGGTATTCCATAGGAAGGCAATTTAAAAGTTGGGCACTCAGGACTGATGACCTACTATCAGTAGGAGGAATCAAAATCAAAATGTAACATCGGTGGGTTTTGTCAGTAAAGAGTCCAGACTGGATTTCAAAGGAGTCTGTTCACTTAGTAAACCCCCACCTGATCCACCTCTGCATAACACAGGCTGAAATGAGGGCTAGAACGTTTAAATTTTGGTAGACGTCTCTTGACATGGGTGTTGCTCTATGAAGGGGTTGTTGCTTCATTTTGCAGGGATGGGCTTGTTTTCTTTAAAACGTGTTTGTATCTCTCCTGAGATGACAAATTCAGCAGCATCTTTAACACTCTATTCTATTTTGAATCGTTGTTTTGTGTTTGAGATCACAACTAAGTTGTTTTAACATTCCTGTACGTTTACTAATTCCAAAGAATAAGGTGTTTAATACAAATAGTTATTTAGGTGCAGTTTAAACTCTTCAGACGTGTCTGTTGTAGTGATGCATGGGGTGGTCATTTCAGGGGACAGCACTAAAATCTTAGGGGGGAAAAAAAAGCGTTTCAGGCATTTAGCTGGAATTATATTCAATACTGACCTGTTATGGTTTATTAAAGTTCTGCACTTTAGCCTGGAGACATTTGCCAGTGCAAAAGTAATGGCTGCTTTAACATCCGTGTACAAAAGTGGAATTTAAGAGATTAACTTGCATTTGACCTACTTCAGCTCTCCTGGTAATGAGGGGTGCAGGGGCACAGAATTAATTTCTCTCAATTTGTGGCTCTCAGGGGTGCTGCTAAGTTTGAGAGTGCTTGAATTTTAAGAGTCTCCTGGTGTGCTGAGAAGGTTTTGTTACTGCACGGAGTTCTGTTAGCGGCAGGGACTGAAGTGCCAGTTTTATCTGTTTGATTAATAGCTTGATTGAGTTCTAGTGTATCTTTGAAAGAAAAAAACCATATTTTCTCTCCCACTCGAACAGCATTTTTTCCCCACATATGCCGACCCTCCTCTCCCTCCCACCCAGTAACAGCAACTGGAAGCAACCAATGGACTGAGAAATGTCTGCTGGGCCTAACTTTTAGTCTGCAGCTCTCGATTTGGGTTTTACGTAGCAGCTCTGTCTCTCCCTCACAATAATCTGGGATTTATTCAGGATCTGCTGTACTTTTGTTGTGTGTGATATTAATGGGCTGCTTCTAGCAGGATATAACTCAGGGGGTATTATTTGGACTGATGCGATTTTAAAAGCTAGCAAATGACTGTGCAATTATTGCTCCGGTGCTGTGTCTTTACCGCGGTATTAATGCACCTAAAGAGATTTTTGGCAAAGCAATTTATACTCTCGTGAAATTGGCTGTAACTACTGAATGTGCGACATTTCATTTTCTCCCCGAGTTTAACAGGTCTCTTTTAGCTCCTTATTGATACACTTCATTCCTCCTCTTCCTTTTAGAAGAACCGCTGTTCAGTGGAAGATTTCTTTGTGCAGAATCAGTACCGACATGACATGATTTATTCCCAGCTCACTGCAGTTTATCAAGGAAATAAACAGCAGAAGCAATAACACATGTAGGTACCATCCTGTGTCAAATATGCATATTGGGGATAGAATGATAAAGATATAAGATTTCTAAAGTTTTCTAAATAATTTTTTATTGATTTATCACATTATCACATAGGAATATTGGCATTGAGGGCTTATTTTTTCTAGAAATTTTTAAGTAAAAGCTGTTTCTGCTTCTCTGAGGTCTCCAATTAAATCATAGCAGAGTCTGGAGACTCTGTGTGTATCTGTTACTGTTTACCAATAAGCACAATATTAAGCATCTTCCACCTAACAGCAAAAATGCATATTAACCATGGCAAAATAACACATGTATCTTTGTGTTTCATAACATATGTGAAGAAACAAACAATTGTGCCGGAATCTATATCAACATGTGCAATGCACTTCTACAGGAATGCAGTTGTATTGTGTAACATCTACCTATCAATTTAATAGAGACTAATTGTCCTGAGATTCCATTCTGGAAGTTCACAAAGCCTTTACCAGGTGGTGTCGTCAGATCCTCCTTCCAAAAACCTGTGATTATGGGAAAGTATAGCTTCTCTTTGGGTCTGTGATCTACCAACAAAACGGTACTAGCTTATTTTCAGCAAGCCTGGACTGACCAGTGCTTTTTACTTTAAGCAAATGGCTGATCTTTTTATTTTCAGGTTAAGGAAATCAAGATAGATCGTTAAAATAGGGAGGTTTCCTATACAGAGCTCTTCCACGGGGCTTCCTGTAATGGGGTGCATGCAGGCATACCTCGATACAGTTGGTTTTTTACATATAACTGCTGTCAGAAGGTCATGAAGGATTTTCCTGACTTTTAGAGGGGGAAAAAAAGGAATAACTGAACATTTTGAAGTGCCACTGTTAAAACATAAAACCATATTCCTATGATGAAGTCTTAAAAAGAGTATCAAGGCCACCCATTTCAACTCTGGAGAAGCAAATCTTGCTATGACGTGCTTTCTTGATTTTGTGTAAATTTTTAAAGATAGTGTATTAAGGTTTGCTAAAAAAACCTTGAAAACTTTTGATTTTAAATGTTTCTTACTCTTCTTTCATCCGGTGTAGAGCTTTAGTCATTGCCATATATGCTTCAGTGAAAAGCACCAGCACCGGTACCCGCCCCACTGTACAGAGTTAATGTCCTGCAATCTTTGCCTGCTCCTGAGAGTCAGAAGGAGTTTCCAGCTCCACTTTTCCTAGCAGCTGCCAACGGTGTCAGCACTGATCTGTCAGAAAGGATTTTTCCTGGCAAAACTTTGAAGCTCCTTTCTGACATCCCCAACAAACTAATTGTTGTCTCCTGCCTCCGAGAGCCCTCTGAAGTCCCAACGAGTTAGTGTCTTCTCAAGAGATGAGAAAGGGGACTCACAAAATCAATTTATCAGGCTATTACGCATTGTCATCAGCCAAAACAAAAACCTGCTAAAGACAGGAGAAAAAGTAGAAGAAATGGGTCTCTGAGAAAAGGTTACAGAACATCCATCTTCTCTCCTCTTCTGATTGTTTCCTTTCTTTACCCATTTTCATACCCATTTCCCTCCACTAAAAGACACTTTATGACAAGCATTGTAATCTCTTTAGACCAGAGGGGAACCTCTTCTTTAGGACCGAATCTTTGCAAGGCGTGAGTGACAGCGGGAAGGGGTCCAATTGCCACCGAAGACACTAGGCAATAAATCATCCACCCTGGCATCAAGTGGCTGGACTAGTCCCCACTTCCTGATGGCCACCAGTGCCTGGCGGTGACAAAACAGCTATTGTCAGCGCCCAGCAGCCACATTCCCTCCTTCTCCCCGCCGAGGTTTTAAGTTTACCTAAGGCATAAGAAACAGAGATTATAGCATCGGGAAAGAAAAAAAGAAAAAAAAAAAAAAAAAGGGAAAGTCCTGCACGGGTAGGAGAAGGGACACGGGAGAACGATGCTATCATCACGTACTTTTGTAAGTCCGAACAATAGTAGCGACTGGAGAAGCGCCATCAGGTTTTTATTGGTAATTACTAAAATGTCTTTTGAAACCCTCCAGCCCAGACGGTGATTTTGTTTGCGTGTTTTTAAGACTTTCCATTTCCAGGTGACCCCTGGCGCTGTGGTTACTCTTTAACCGAGGCAAGGCAGTGCTAGGAGGTGTGCGCTGTTATAAGCACAACAGCTCTTCACCAAACAGAACAATCTTAAGGAGGAAATACTGGATGGAAAAATAAGTGCTTGTCACCCAGATACAAAGATTGGAGCGTGTTTGGGATTCTTTCAGGCCAAACCCAAAGATCTTTGCATTGTCAAGTTATCACACCAAATACCATCGTGATTTTTTTTATCATTTACAACCAAGTTGCCATAAAGGAAGCTAAAAAATCGCGTCAGGTTTGCTCCGCCGAGAGGCTTGTGCCCTGCTACTGCATAAAAGACGTTTATAGATAAGTTGTAATCAGCTAGGAGTTACACATTAACTGATGAATTATGGTAAAGAGAGGAATAAAAGACTGTAGTGGGATGAGTCTTTAAATCTGAAACCCCTCAGAAGGTCACCAAAGGATAAGAGTAGCAGAATATTTATCACTGCTGCAGCTTTATCCTTATTGATTTTCCCCTCAGTGTCATTAGGGTGTTTCCTTTAGACAAACGAGCTAGAGAACACTAACCATTTATTAATTATTGTTGATGCTGGGAAAAATGACCCGTTCCCTCCAGAATACCCCTCAACTTTAGCGCGCTGGCTAAATGTAATGCAAGAGAGGAACTTGACTCTGGAAATTTAAACAATGAATTAGTTAACGTGCCATTGACTCCTCTATTCTGTTGTGGTAAGTGGAAATCTATGTGCATTTTTTTCCCAATGTGCTGTCGTTCTGCATGTCCACTGCCCCAGTTCTCAATTATAAGAACCATTTTGGGCTATGAGAATGCAATAGATATTTAAAAAAAATGTCTGGAGCCCTGTAGTCAGGCAGACATGCCTTTCATTATCATAAGAAATATAGAGATTATATCATCCTTCCAAATATCGACTAGCCCGGGGGTGAATAGTTTTTGTTTGAGTGAGTGAGTAAAACATCATTAGTTTTTTCATGATCACCATGGGAAAAGCTGACAAGTAGATTTTTCTGTTGGCTGGTGTATTTTCGCGACAATTTTGTAAGGCTGTGTTATACAGTTCTGCATATAATGAAACTCCTTCGTAGTTCAGTAACAAGGAAAAAATATTAGCCCTTTTCTTTTTAACCGTAAATTGATTAGGCTGCACTGAACTAGCAAAAGTAACCAGGACTCTCTGTTTTAACATTTTGAATTATTTAATGAAAAGCCTTTAAGGTCTTTGGATTCACAGTCAAATTGCTACAGAGAGTAAATGAGATGAAGGTTTTTCTAGGCTCCATGACAGTTCTATCCCATTTCATCATCTTAACTAAAAAATAATCCTATCTAACTTGAAATCCACAGCAGCTGTAAGTAGAAAATAAATCCAAACCGCAGCTCAGACTTGTAACCTAACAGCTATCATAAATAATCAGAACCTATTTGAAGGTGGAAGATGGGACATTAGAAGCTATTTACACTACTAGAGTGATGCCATTGATCAGTAACAGCAACCCGTAGATAAGACTCATATGATGTCATGGTTATTTATGATGGGAATTGACAGTAAAGCTACTATAGAACTTTCTTCCCGACAGCTTCATTCATTTCTGTTTGTGATGCATTTTGCTGTTAAAGAAGCAATCAATAGCAAAATTGTGGTGATAAAAGTTATTACTGGTTAAATATATGAAAAATTTGCCTGCGTATGTATACATATATAATGCCAACTATGAGCACATTAAAAAATTAGGTCAGCAGAATTTATTTAATATTTTTTATTGCCAATGTACAGTAAAGGCATTTTATGTTCTTTGGTGGTGAACATGTACTACAGTCCGATTTGTTTTCTAATCTCATCAAACTTATTGTGACCACGAGAAATGCGGCGTTGCAAAGATTTAATATATAACGTTACAGGTTCCCTGCAGTAAGCCTTGCGGCTCACAGTGCAGTGCTGCAGGTCAAAGAAGAAGAGCAAAAAGCCCTTTCAGACCAGTTACCAGACTTGGGAATCTTTTGTGCGGGACGTGTGTCCAGCATTAAGTGTTTTCAACCAGCAATTAAGAGGGTTTTAGCAGCAAGTAAAGACTGCTGAAATACAGAAATACCCGCACCGGCTCCACTGTGTGTGCACACAGATGCCAATTTTGTGGACAGTTTAACAAAAAACAAACAAAAAAATCCACAAGAAACCAGTCTTTTCTTATACATATGCTCTTGGTCCTCTTGGTGGGAGATGTATAATAAAATGAAGGTGAGATGGTGGCCAGCCCCAGAACAAGGGGTCTCATTGCTGCGTCCTCCAGTGTGGTGGGCTGTCCTCCCGAGGCTGGGGCGTTCCTCCCCGCAGGGGGAGGGCACGTGCGAGAGGAGTCGGATGAGGGGATGTGGGAGAGGTCTCCCAGAAGGTCAGGGATGACCCAAGCAGGGTCGGGTGACACCACGCTGCCCACGGCGTTGGGCTTGGCCCAGCTGCAGAGCACGTGTGGGTAGTAAGACGGTTGTTTCTATTACTTCCATAGTATTACAAATTAACTAATGTTTTGGTTGCTAATTTTGTACAAGCTTTTTATAGCATGTTAAGACAATCTGTCAGTGAAAAGCTAACAGAAAAACCCAACAGAAGAAATATGGAAAGATAGTTTCCACATTATATGATGGGTCACATTAGCCTATTACTTCCTTAAGCTCCTCGGGGTTTTTTTTTTTGCGTTTTATACTTTTTATTAGGTAATTTATACCCCAAATGAATGTTTCATTCCATTTTGTAACGTAAGATTTGTGCAAAACAAAATGTTGATCAGGTTGTCTTCATTAAATGAAAAGGATGTGAAGATGGATACGTGTGTAGGAATGTGATATGCCCTGCAATAGTCAGTCAGTTGGGATTACGGACCCCAGACGCTACAGAAAACAGCACCAGAGACTGAAAAGTAAAACTGATAATACACAGAAACTGTATTAAAAGTCATGGGAATCACCAAAAATGAAAAAGCAGCATAAGGGGAAAGAGAATGAGTGAAATCCTTTTTTTCTGTAGCGTCCACACAGACCATAAACTGATCATTTAGTTTATAAAACTAAATAACACCTGATGGTTTTAGGGCAGCATTAGTCCAATATTATCTGTTCATTAGCAAAATCAGAGTGATTGGCAGGCTAATAATGACTGCTATTTGTTTCTGAAGTTAATTTTCTCTACTGATAAACTGATAGAAAATGCATGTAATATCATAATTATCCTAATCCTGCCTAATTTATAAAATTCTTCAGTAAGTTTTCTGTATTTAATCGTCCGTGATATAAATCCCCATCCCCAGAGGAACTGGTTTATCTTTTAAACAATCCGCGCTCTATTTTGTATAGTTCCTTTATGTATATGATTGTATGTACACAGCAGGTCAAAGGCAGTGCTTCCCAAGACCATTGTTGGCCTGGAACAATAAATATTAGACTTAATTTAAATGGGTCAGAGTTCATTCTCATCCACTGCCCATCTCTATGGCAAAACCGTCTGGTCAGTCATTTAGTCGAGACAGAAATAGTCAATGTCAACAAAGTGCTAATGAAAAAAATGTGTGTTTGATGGAGCTTCTTCGAAGTCACGACAAATCAATGTGTGATGTTATATACACGTATATGTGTCCTTTTGCGGATCTATAGAAAAAAAGTGGGTTTTTTGAGACTTACACTTTGTACCTAGCAATGTGATTATCCAGTTAAATAGTGATTTTAAATAGTGATTTTTTTTTAATGTGATGAAGAAATATTGCCCTTATTAATATTTCACACATTTTATAGGTAATATTACCTCTATGACTTCACGCTGTTCTTCCCAAACGGTCCCCAGGTTGTACTCGGGGAATGTTATTGCAAGACTTTCTGTCGTCTTTTGTGGAAGGATGTGTTCCTGCGCCTGGTGGAGCGCAGGGGTGATTGCACTGGAATTTCAGCCGCCCTTCCAACAGCCAGCAGCACGGCTGCTCCCTTAAAGCTGCTAATTGTCATCCAGAGGGTAACAGCAAACTGCTAAAATAGGGTAGGACAACCGGGTGGATCACAGACGTTATGTGGGAAACGAGGCAAACCTTCCTTTCGTGGCAGCTTATCGCTGGAGTTGTGTTAAAACCACGGCAGGGAAAACGGATTCGGGACAGCACAAAACGTTTTCCAGTGACAATTTGCCTAATACGTTGTGACTGGGCAAATTGCCTAGAATTTGGCATTTTCTCCTTGGAAGATGAGGGTAGGGTTTTGCTCTCTTGCAGCATCTTTGAGCTGACGTTTCCGCGGCACTTTACAGACACTGCGTCTCTCAACATCAAAATGTGACGCGTTTTCATTCCTCTGTGTTTAACTTTATAGCCAAGTTACTCTTTTGCAGGGAGAGAAACAGAAGCGTAGGGAGATTAAAATGACCATTTGCAAATTCACTACTTAAGGGTTAGGCTTATAAACGCTATTTTTCTGTGTCTAAGCAGGCAGCCCAATCCTCAGTGCCGCTCAGCAGCCTCCATTGACTGCAGAAATTATGGGGTGGATAAGTTTGCCTCTTTTGTTTTCAGTGGTTCAGAATGTGCTCGACTCCAGCTGTGTTAGGTATTTTTTGGGTTATTTATGCCCAACAACAGTCATATGTTAATGACCCATCTGTGCTTTGAAGCCGACACGTCTCTGAGGTGAACGGGATGAAAAAAAGAGGCTGCTCGTTGTTATTTGAGATTTTAGAACGTTAAATGTGTGCTGATTGTGTCAGAAAGAAACACAGGGATACACCTTCATCCAGAGGCTGTTGTCGCTCGCGTGGACCGCAGTCCCTCTGGGGAGCATCCGCAGAGCACTGCTGTGCAAGGACGCGGCCAAAACTGCAACACCAAAGGGTGTCCCGGTCCCAGAGACCTCACTCTTACCTCCAAGATGTACTAATTATTATTTAATTATTATCTGGATATTCTCTAGTCACTAACAAGGCAATCCTGTTGAATACAACCAAAATCGGTAGAAAGTTGCTCTAGTTATGTTATTTCAAGTGGATTGGAGTACAGAAGAATTACCTAATTGTTAAAGCAAAAAGAAATAACAAATCCCAAAAGCTTATTTGGAATTGTATCAAAATTGAGTATAGCATATGCAAGCTCATCCTTATTAGCTGAATGCTGAAATCTTCCATCGGCCTGGATAATCACCTCCAAATGAGCTTCTCCTGTGAGGCTGTAAATGGATTTTACAACAGTTTTTAAAAGTAAAAGCCCCTATCGCCCAGCTCTTTTGCATGCTATAGCACGAGTCCCTTGAGCTCAAGTTTTCAGAAGTTACCACCGAGTTTTTCCACGTGATCCGTTTTCTAGCGGAGCCGAGCATCCGACTCCTGCGGGGACTGAAACCGAGAGCTGCTGGGGTCAGGTCACTGGCAAAGGCAGCTCATGCTGACTCGAGGCAGAAAGCCCACAAAAGAGAAGGTACTTCTAAAAATGTGGCTCTTGCACATATGTTTTTTCATCTGCAACCAAGGGATGCATTGGGTGTTTGGGGTGTTCGTGTGATTGACTGAATTAATAACATAGAAATTGATTGAAATTGAAATTCTTAGAGAGAACATGCATGTAAGAACAGGGTCTATTCCTCCCTGTGAAGACAAATGTCTTGGAGATCGCTTCAATTTAAATGAATGCCTTTTTCATTATTTGGCATGCTCCAAATTTCCAGTGAAGGCGAGTTTACTGTGCTAGGGCTGAGCTCGGGAGCTGCTGCTGGTGCGAGCCTTGCTGAATGCGGGACACATCTTGCACACCATCGACAGGCTCTGGATCCGAAAATGCGTAAACTGCTCTGCTCTACTCATTAATAGCACTGCCTTTAAAAGATGGCAAAGCCCTGAAACTCCCAACGTGGAAAAATAAGTTGCCTTTGTCAGCGTTTATTAGTAGAGCACATTGTCTGTTTTATTGTATAGGTTGTGGCCTCTGTTGAGCTCACATCCGTCTTTGTTTTTGGGTAAGATCTCTCTAAATTAAAATATTTCTTAATTACTTAGCCCCAATCTGAGTAAGGGGCTTCATGGGACCCCCTCTTCTTTTTTTACAGTCTAGTTTGCACTCAGGTTTCTTTTGTTCTCTTGCTTTCCTACCCTCACGTATCTTTGATTAGGAGGAACTCTAATAGGACACAGGTAAACTGAGAACAAAGATTTCTGCATCTCGGGGTATTCGACCCAGAAGCTTCTTTACCTGTGGACGTGTCTATTCATATCTGCTGCTCCTACAGTCAGGAATTTGCCCCAGAAAATTGGTGCTAACAAATGCAGTTGCCCAGGGTGCCCCTTTTGCGCACACATATGCGTTTATCCAGGTGTTCGTAACACATATTTCTTTTAACAGCATGTCAGTGAATTATTATGATGTATTTTGACATACTGGGAAAGGGGAATTGTTTCATATGTGAAACAATTGGGAGAGGGGGGAAAAAAAAACCCCACCAAACCTGCTGCCTTCAGGATTTTTGCCGTCAACCAGCTACTGCTAAACTCGAGCTTGGGATAGGTCCACTGATTTCCCGGGAGTCACTGCAGAAATGGGTTTGTGCATTTGCTCTCCGTTTCTGGATGAAATGTCAGTGCAGCCCCAGTGGAGATGCAGACCCTCCTTTGCTCGGATGCTCCTGCCCCCAAAGATCCTGCAATACTCTCTCAACAGCAGCGCTCAGCCCACATGGCACTGAAAGGATGATGACTGTGTAACCAGGAGAGGAAGAAGTTAGGCATGACACTGAGGACAAAACCCAGATTCTTTGGACTTTTGTTTTCATGTGAGAAAGGGGAAAAAAATTACAAAGAACTGAACAGCACCTGCTGAGAATACTGACAGCTCATCACGTACCCGGATAAAGCGATAATAGGTAGATGCTGGAAAATAATGGTTGGAGGAGAGCCTGGTTTGGAGCTGGTCCTTGCTCTGAAAATGAAAAGGTGTTGTGAAGGCAGAAGGAGCTGGCTTGCAGAATACTCCTCCTAGGGGCTGCAGGAGCCTCTGCACCAGCCATCTCCTCTGGAGACCATCAGAGCACCTTCCTTCTGCGGGAGCTGCTGCAGCTGCCCGGAAACCCGGCTCAGGGACAGTAAAGATGATAATTAATATAAAGGTCTTGTTTGATGCAATATACCACTTTATGTTGCTTTAGTCTCTCTGGAAGCCCTGGCTGTGAGTGGTGGCCAGTCAAGCAAGTGCAGGATTGCCAAACACTGCCTCTGTCTCCGAGTTCCACAAAACAGCAGCGCGTAAAGGAACTTGAAGTGATTTTTAATTCTGCTTGTTCTTTTCTTGGGGACTACACACTAATATTGCTCCCTTACACCATTTCCCTCACTCTTTCTCCCCTGCCTCAGACTGCAGCAACCTCTTCATGTTTGGGGAGTTTCTGACTTCCAACACTGATTTCTTTTCCTAATCCTCCCTTCCTCGTTTGTCCTAAATTGCAGAAGTTTAGAGATTAGGAAGAATGCGAAAATCTTCCTACGGGAGATACAACCATAATAAAAACATGGGTTAAGTTGGAGTCCTACCAACCTTGATTGTGTCCTTTTTAGATGCGTTTTAAGCCATCTCTACAGTTTGTGTAAATTACACACAGAATATGGGGGTGCGAATACATTAAATATGCTTTCATAGGTTTGCCTGTCATATCATAAAAGCAGCCATAAAATACGGAGAGTATATTATACTTATTAATGTACATTTGTAATATACAATCATTAATCACAAAGTACTAATAACAGGCTTTTTTATCGTGTTGAGGCAAAACTTGCCAGCTTTGACTGTTATGGCTGACTTTACAACTACCTGCCTGTCAGCTTTAAACACGGTGGAGGGAATATTTCACCGGGAAAATGCAAGGTCCCTAAAACATCTGGTTGTAAACCTGCAGTAGGGTCTGAAGCAATAATAAAGCTTGTGATGGATGAGTCACGTGAAGCTTCCTTCACCAAAAAGCTGTTGCATTTCAGGCTTATTCTTCTCTAATAATAGACTTTCAGGACCCGGACAATAGCCGGAGCTTTCCCCTTATTCTTCGGGGGGTGAATGGCAGCGCTGAGCAGGGCGCAGCTCTGCGATGGGGCACAGGAGACGTCCTGCTTTCCCAGCCCCGTGGGATGAGAGGTGTCCTTGGCCCCACGCTCAGTGCATGGACCTTCTCACAGCGCTGGGCTGAGACTGAGGTTCGTGCAGGAGCAGAAAGTCCTCCTCCAGCTCCTCTCTGACCTGCCTGCCCTTTGCATCTGCTAAAGGTGTAAGAGGACACAGACCTGCCCTACAAACTTGGTGGTTGCTGTCCGTACAACACATTTTGCCTCTTCTTCATCCTCAAGGAGGACCACGGTGCTGGAAGGTGGATGAGGATTTTCCTTTGGGTGCCAACCAAGCCCTCGCTGACTCTGGTGGGATCAATCCCCAGAGCTGTGGGCTTTGGATTTGCCTCTGGGATGGTGTAGCTAAGGTGCTGATGGGCTGCCTTATTAACTCCGATACCATTTTCCTCCAATTGGCCTTTGATTTGTGGGATTTTTATCCATTTGAGAATCAGATTCTATGAAAACACCTCAAGGAACCCATTTAGAGCCAAGTGGAGGGTTTTCCCATCGCCATATGTTTCCTATGTAAATGTATGTGGTGACCTTGGAGCCATCTAAATCCCTGTGCGCATCTCACTTGCTCACTGATGCTTTTTTTTGGTGAATCAGAAGTAAAATCAAAAGCCTCTTTGAGGATTACCGAAAAGGAATTCCACATGTGTTAGTGTGTGTGCACACAGGCCATTTATTTTAGAGCACAATCTCACTAAAATCAAATGGATATAATCTGAACATGCTTTTAAAAGATTAAAACCCCAAAAGATGAAACTGGAAAGCCTTTTGAGTTTTTATAGGAGACAAACAATTTATGTGGTCCGTCATGTGCGTTTTCAGACCAGCCTCGTTAGAGCGGACTTTCAGCATAACAAGAGAGAACTGGAGTTTCTTCATGGACTGTAGACCTCAAGTGGCTATTGCTTTCTGGGAAGGTGCACAGCATCCTTGAGCTCCACTAATGACTGGATCCTGAAGGCTCAATTCCACCAGTCTCTACTCAAAAAAGGGGTGTTTTGGCCTCAAAACCCCTTAGGAACTCAAGAAATGATCCTGTAGATACAAATCCTGCCCAGGTCTTCTGTACAATACTAAAGAGAGAGCAGCTGGAAAGACACTCTTACTTCTTTTATTGGGGCGAAAAGCCCTGCCTCTCATCGTGTTCCCTGTCCTTATCTTAACAGCTCCCCAGCAAATTTAGAAATTGAGGAAAGTGCTTTAGTGACAGACTTAAAGACTGAATCCTCTGTCCTCGGAACAGATACAAATCAAGGTCATGCCCTTTCTCTTGTGCCCTCCCAAAGGTGCTTAAATTTTTGTTTCCTCTCGATGCTTTGAATTACGTCTTCTCTAAGAAGGGGTAGCCTTCATTCGGTGCAGATATGCCACTGAGATGGAATAAATGGGACTGGCAGAGAAAGTTAGCAACATTTCACCCAAAGATAACATCTGTCCATTCCCATATAGAGCGTAAATTAAATCTGCAGAAATTAGAGTCCACAGTTTCACAATATACTACGTATAATTCATATATTATGCATCTTGCCTATAGAACAAGGGAAATATTAACATTTTGTATCTCTTCTCTTTTATGTGTATTTAGGTAACTATAGTGATTTTTACATCCCAAGATGAGTAATATGGCAGGGGAAATGGTTAAAAAAGTTGTAAATCATCACACAGCAGATTCAAGCATCCGCTGCATCCCAAGGGCTGCAACCATTTCTTCCTTTGTGTTTGCTTTTATACGTGCACGAGTACTTAAATACATAGGTAGTATATATTTCACAAAGCCGTTTATGCGCGGCTGGAAGTGCTCTCGTTCATGCCCATGGATTTCCCCTTTTCCCTGCGGTGACGGAGTGAGTCAGAGTCTGTGCTCTGCAGAGGGACAGGCTGTGGCAGCATCCTAACAGGGTTACCTGGGGTGGTTTTTTTTTTTGAAGATGACTTTAGGACCATTTTCAGGCTCCGTACTTCTGTTTTGCAGGCTCATTAGCTTTCATGGCTTGATTTCAGTGGTGTGTCTACATGACATTTATTTGCTTTATGAATTGAGGTTTTAATTCACTTATTTTGCTTTTAGTGGATCCATGCTGTAAAGTTTTAAGACTTGCTCTTGAAACACTATCTTCTTGGCTAATAAACTCAGATGATGACAAGATCTGTAGTGAATATTCAAATAAATGTGATTACTTCATTTCATGTCAACAGAGGAGGTGAAAAGTGCAGCTCAACTGGCTCGGTAAGATTGGAAGGAGGGGCTGGGAAAAAGCAAGAGACAACAAAGAGATAGTT
The DNA here is from genome assembly GCA_008711295.1 of Anarhynchus alexandrinus. Lineage (NCBI taxonomy): Eukaryota > Metazoa > Chordata > Aves > Charadriiformes > Charadriidae > Anarhynchus > Anarhynchus alexandrinus. The sequence goes on along the minus strand of VUYV01000207.1, from coordinate 1,082,216 downwards.
TGTAAGATTTAGTGGCTTTTTTCAGCAGGGGTGTTGGGAAGTCAGTGTTGCAAAGTTCAGCAGGGTCAAACAAAGTGCAGAAACTTTCTTATATTCATTGAGAAAAGCTTGATACGTGCTTCTAAAATCCAACTGGTAGGAAAAAAAGGAGATGGACAGATGATGTGCTACTTTTACCTAGTCTAAACAGGCTGAAGTTTGTTCTGGGCATATATTATCCTTTTTATATCAGAAGGTAGAAAGTCCACTGTCTTTCACAAACTATGACTGTGATAAGACAGTCTTCCAGGAAATCATAAAAGACCATTACACCAGTGATGGTGTTTCCTGGCTTGAAGATTGACTGACCTAGAAAGGCGTACTTATCTAAACGAACTTTTCGACCTGCATGCTTGTTAATAATAAAATAATAATTTTCAAAGGCAGTTTGGACAAAACTTGTTCAGGGTTATTCACGTGCAGACTATCAGCTATCAGCTGTGCAGCGTGCAGACCAACTTTGCTCTTCTGGCACAGAAATGTAGAGTCACTTCCAGGAAGGTGATGTTCCTCAGAAAGGCAGGCCATTATTTGGTTTATCTGTAGACAGTACACAGTACACACTAAAGTGGCGATGCTCTTGATGTGGAGCAATAAGATGATGTTTACCCAGATAAAACCTTTGTCTCAGATGAAAATGTCAATGTGGGTCTGTTCCATTAACCTTTGCTTTCACTCTAGGGTGTCCTTGGGAGCGTCTCTATGCAGACTTCCATATGCTGACTCATCCTGGGTCACAATCTTGCTTCAACACTTAGAAAAATAGATTCTCTGCACGTAACAGTGTTTGTGGCGTTGTATGTGTGGTGTGTGAGACCATCCCAGCCATAGAGGTTTTTCTGTGTATAGCAATTTCACCGCATGTTTAGAGAGATGGGTACCCTACTCTGCAAAACAACGGGGTTGCAACTACCCGTATCTACCCTTGAAAATCTGCCATTGGATATCAGGGTAAAGGCCGTTAAAGTGCACTAGAGATTTTCTACCAACAAAGGTGTCTTGTTCCTAATACAGGCAGTAAGAATATTCTCAATGATATCAAATAGACAGAAAGGTACATATAGCTGTGGGAAGAAAAAACCCATTCATTATCCAAAAAGAGCATATTATCTATAGAAAATACTGCAGCCAGTTCAATAGATAGATACTGATAATGGAATTGCATAGTTTCCCCCAGTAATTCTGCACAGGGAGGTGTAGTGGAATCAGGGACACTCCTGGAGTTGTAGCACATTATAATGCACAAAAAAAATTTGAAATACACTTCCAATTTTATCAAACCCTTTCTTTTTCCATTTTGGGTCTTGTCTATGTTGATTACTTGGACCATACAGACTGTCCGTCTGGATGGGTCCTTGCAAGGTCGCTCATGCTGGAGCTTTTGCTGCAGGTGCTCCTGCAGCCCGTGGAGAGGGTGTGCAGTGGGACGCTGGTTCTGCATGCTCCTGGCTGCTTTTTTCTTCATGATTTTAGAAGATCAGAAAAGCCGAAAAGACATTGAGTGTGAGCTGACTGACAGCTTCATCGTGGTGAAGTGAAGACAGAGATGCAGCAGATGGGGAATTTTGAAAAGGCAAAAGCCCAGTGGCAGGAATTCTGTCCCTTCCTTGGAAAAAAGCCGCTAGCTGACACGTAGCTCCAGGTGAGGCTTTACTAGTGAGAAGCCAACAGGAATGAGAAGAGTTATTGGCCTTGGTCTGTACTGCTAAGCTGTCTGCAGTTTAAAATTAGTAGGGGCTCAGAGGGAAGAGATAACTGTGTGAGTTGTTCCATGCAGACCCTACACATATCCGTTTGCACAAGGTTAGATTTTAGGAATTGCTGAAAAAACTTATTGTTTCACCAGCCTGTCCTTTGATATTTTTTTTTTTTTGAGGGATTCATCATTGTGGACTTGCAGGGACTTTTGAGGATGGAAAAGGAGGTTGACTCAAGGGACTAAGTTCCCTCCTTCCTGCAGGTTGCTGCACTCATTGGGTTTTCTGTGCACGTGTGGGCTCCATTGTCTCCCAGTCTGAACAAGGATCATAATTCTTACCTGTCTTACTGGATGCTGCATTGCTAAAATCATTCGTATCTCTACAGAGCTCTGAAATCTTCATGCTCACTGTCCCACTTGTGCAAAACCTTAATTTCTCTGCTCTCCCACTGTAGGGGAATGTACACAACCTCACCTTCCAAACCTTAAGCTTAGATCATTTCCTCCAGACATATGATGTAAAGGGTTTTTAAAACACTCATCCAACCAGCAAATCAGTTGATGAGATTTGTTATCAAATTTATTTGGAAAAATATTTCTCTGGCTTCAGGCTACACATAGAAGGTGTTATCCTGGAAAGAGGCATTGTCAGAAAGTCATAAGCAAGAGAATATAGAAGGCCACTGTTAATAAAAGCTGTCATGAAGTGCTGGCTATCGTAGTTGATGACCAACACAATAAACTCCTCTCTTCCTCACCCGGGGAAAAGCTAATTTGTGATATCAGTGCTGCTGCGTTGTACTGTTATTCTCTCAGGAGCTGCGATGGCCCTGGAGAGGGGCACAGCACAGAGGTGGTTAGGCAGCATTTAGGCATTAAACAGAATATAGCCTGTTCTGAGAGCAGGTGATAGAGGACTTACCCTTAAAAGTATTTTTACACCATGGTGATTATGCTTCAGACTTGCCAAGTGGATTTAGAGATGGGGTGATATTAAGTGAATTGAGAAAAGATTGCAAGAAAACATTATTATCCAGAAACTGGATAGCTGCCTTGAGCGGAAGAAAAGCTTGTAATACCAAATGAGAGCTTCACATGGAAATAAGACCGGTGTTTGTTTTACAAAATCTTCCAAACAACACTGAAGATTCAGCGTAACCATTTTTTTTTTTCCAGTCTGTTAATTCCACTTAAGAAAGGAGAGGCACTGACCAAAACGGCACTAAACAGCAGGGAGTGGGGTTTGCATTGCTTCATCTTTTCTTCTAAATCAACTGTTACCTTCTTTCTTGCGAAACAAAATTTATCTCAACACATATTAAGATGAGAAGCAGATAGTCTGTTGGTTAATATATAACTTAAGACTGGGATACAACAGTTTTTGCTTCTATTTATGCTTGAGAAATTTAATCTTTTATTTTTTTATTATTGTTTTAGCTATAAAATAAGATTTCCTCAAGATCTTTGTGGTTTGACCAGAGTGAATCTGTTTCCTTCACGTCCTCATTTTCTGAAGCCTCTCATGGGACTTTTGGGACCGGGAAACATGTCTAGGTGGGAATAAGCTTGAGGGATTCAGTTTGGGTTGTCTTCTGGCAGACCACTGAAGAGTGTGATGGCTACGTTGAAAGAACTTACCAAATCTACAAAATTGTGTTTTATATTGAGTAATTTAGAGAAAGGATTTAATAAACTAATTTGCAACTGAATCTATTCAAAGGAACGAGAGAATTCTCCCTTAGTTAAATCCTCCAGTTTTTCCCAGTATTTCAGGGTTTCTTGGTACCTGTATGTTAGGTCCCAGTTCAGCACTGTGATATTGAAGCAAAAGAAGACAAGCAACAGGCTTTCTCATGAGACTTTGGGACTTCCTGGCCCTGTCAGAAATGCTTATAAAACTTTTTTATAGCTCTCTGGCACTTTCTGTCCAAATCAAGGCTGGAGCTGGAGGTGCAAAGCCACTTACTCCAACGGCTGGAATGACACAGAACCACAGTTCAACGGATCATAAAGTTGCTGAAGGTTCATGGTCATAGGAGAGCATTTCTCCCTTGACGCAGCCTCTCTGGGACCGGGCACAGCCTGGTCGGGGTGATATTTTCTGTAGTTTTGCAGAATACTGCTGAAGCTGGATTCTGAGTAGATGTACTCTGGAGTGTCCACACTGCTTCCAGCAGCCAGCCAGAGAGAATGTAAACAGTTTAAATTCAGAATAGCAGATGATTTCACCAAAGTGTCCACGAGAGATCTATGGACCTCAGAGTAGCTGCAGAAAACGGCTGTGAGGAAACACTCAATAGTAGAGCTGACTGAGAGGGTTTCAGCCTTCTTAGGAAGCTTTAAAGAACAGGGTGGTGGATGGAATCCATCGTCTGCTGGGAGCAGCCTTCTTTGCAGGTTGTTTCCAAGCTGCTCCTAAAAAGGTTATGTGGGGGTTGTTTTTGCCCAGTGTAAAGTTTAGTTAAATAGTTAATACTATAGTACTGCAACACAATAGGAATAATGATACTACGATGACAGTAGGGAGAAATCAGTTGAGCGGGACGCTCCGTTTTCCTCTGACAGGTAACAGCTACTGTAGGACCAACTCTAAAATTCCACTTTTCACTTAAAATTACCACCCTGACTTCGCTTTTTTTTTATGAGCCCAGCACGGTGATCGAACCGTGCAGCTCTGCTGTCTAAACCTGAGCGTTCAGGCTGCCTTAACGTAATCCTTTTTGCTTTTGAACTTGAAAAATCAAAAGGGAAGTTTTGAAATGCTGTGCCTCACTCTAAAACAGCGATTCCAGGGGAATTTTTATTCTGGCCAATGTACAGAATAAATGCTTTTGAAGCATGGTCTTGTTCTTCCCATTTACAAACAAGCAAAAGGGTCATTTTAGCGGTATTGAGTAACTCTAAACACAAGGTGATTATTTCTGCAGTTTATTTTTTCACCACACGGATGTTAAGGGTTAACCGTTCTCCAGCATATAACTGACAGTGGTAATATTCTCTTTAGTCCAAAGCGAAAGAAGAGGGGAGTTGCTTGTTGTTATAAAAGCAGGGAATTTCTGGATCTTAGTAAAATAAACCAGGACTTTGTTTCTTGAAGTAATTATTCTCTGGAGAGAGAATAGGAAAGATGGAGGCAATTAGGAGTGACCTTGCATCACTGAATTGTTGAGAACTTCTGGATCAGTGGCTGATATTTTCATAACTCCATTTAAGCAAAGGTTTTTTAAGCTGTTCTTGCCGCTGCTAGAGAAAACAGAGCGTTTAATGGCTGGTCCAAACCCCACTGACTTTAATGGTGTCACCATGCACTTGTGCTTGGGTGGGGTGAAGTGGGGAGCGGGGAGGAGCACGAGGAGGTCGGGATGAGCACAGGAGCGTCTCCCAGGGCACGGGGGACACAGTTGCCCCACGGGGAGGGGGGGACTGAGCTTCTGCATGGTCCTAGCCTGCATGAGGCACGTGCTTTTGGGTGTTTATCCCACCCCAGGCTCTGCTGAGGCGAAGCCACGCAGGTCATTACGTCCCTTGGGTGGCCGGGGTTTACTGGAACAGCGAGGAGAAACAAACCTGGGAACACTTTTCGGTAACCTCCACCTAACCCCTTTTAAGTAGAGAGTTGCGTTCTGGTGGTTTTTTTCTTCTGAAAACTGTCTTTTGAGTGTTATCATTTAAAAAGCGTGTTTAACTTTTATGTGTGAAGTTGGCAATGAATTACTCTAAAGCAAATAAAACTGTCCAAGCCGCCTGAAAGTGGTGATACAGCAGATAGCATTCACACCCTCATCTTTGTATTCCCCTCCTTCAAGGATATCAGTAGGCAAACAAGGCTGAGTCTCTAATATGTTTAATAAAGGAGCAATTTCTTAAGTTTCCTGACCCAACTGTGGGAAAGGTTGTCCCATTGCTCTGCCCCACGCTGATCGTGTCCCCTGGGCACGGTGGGATGCAACCGCCCTCGTCCCGAGTTCCCTGGGCACCAGGTTTTGGCTCAGATCTTCTCGCTGGACCACTAATTTGGGAGTTCTTTCCTTTTTCTGGGGACTTGATTAATAAAGATAAGCAAGCCGTAGCCCAGTAGTACGAGGAGCTTCAGCAACGCAGACGTACTTTTCTCCAACATGTTTCTCAACTGCTGTCACTTTTGTAATCTGATATTATCAGACCGCAGCAGAGTCACACGAAAACTGTTTCCCTGGATGGCAGATGCGTGTAAGGACCTATCTCCGTGTCGCATACCGCTGCAAAGGAGGTTACTGTGAAAAAAAGGCATGCAAATTTTTTTCATAGCTTTCACGTTGTTTGGTTTGTTTGATGTTCTCCTAGCTCTGGCAGACTGCAGAAAATTGTTTTCTCTCATAGAGGCCATCACCTTTTGAATGATATAAAGGAGTTGCTCTGTTCTTCTGAGTTGTTTTTCTGCTATATATTTACTTAACAATTTCATTTTCTGAGTAGTTGTTGAAAGAACAGGAGTTTGTAAATTATACAACACTAAGCAGTGGATACTGTCCATGGCTTTAAGCCCAGACACTGTCAAATGCTTCTCCAGATTCTGGCTGGTTTGAGAAAATCATTGCAAATTACAGAAGTAGCAACATTTTGGTTTTTTTTTTATTTAAATATTTTGTTTCTTTGTTTTTGCTTGGTATATTCTTACTTGCCCTCCATAGCTGGCAACCAGTTTTCAGAAGGGGTTGGAACTGGGTTGTTGCACATATGGAACTGAACATCTGTGGTCTCAATTATTGAAAAATTAGAAAGATCAAAAATAAAAAAACCCCGAATTTTAGATCTTCAAACCTTACTCTCTTGCTATTTGTTTTCTTTGTGCATTAGAAGTAAAAATGCCTTCTGTCGTAATAATAATTCTCCGCACTATTATCCTGGGGTCTCAAATTACTGGACACCCATTAAAGTGTTTTGTTTTCTAACACGCTTGCAAAGTGAAGTCTTATCCCCCCTTCCCATTTTCCGGGTTGGAAAACTGCGCCAAAGAAATGAACTTACTCAGTGCCATACAGACACTTCCAGTGAAACTGGAAAGGAAAGCACTGCCCTCCACTCCTCCCAGTTAACCGCAGGACATGGTTTCTTCCCTCCCATCCCGTGGTGTGAGCAGGATAACGCATCTGGGAGCAGAGCTGCGGTGCCCTGGGGAGCACCGGGTCACGGATGCGCGGCTCCGGCGCGGAGCTGGGGGACAGGATCGGGCCCCGCCGCAGGGTGAGCTGGCGCAGGGGACGTGTCTGGGGTTGCGCGTGTCATGTTTCCCTCCTGCGGTTCTCCCGGCTTGGACAGCCCCGCGGCCTCGGCCCCAGCGTGTGCCATCTGAAGCATCTTCTAAAATCGCTTTGGACGTCTCGTTATGAATCATACCTATATCCTGTTACCGCGAACGGAAAGCACAAACGTGGAAATGAGTCTGTGTTTTAGTTATTATAGCCGGGCTCCGAAAGAGCGGGAGCCGGCCCAAGCTGCTCGCTGAGGGCTGCGCGAGCCGTGCCTGGGGCACACGGGCAGCGCGAGCACGCGCTTCTGACCTCATCCAGCAGATCCGACCTGGATTACCAGTCTGCGCATCTCTGCCTTGTCGTTTATGAGAATTAATGGTGTTTCTTTCTGTTTAGGTAAACAGTTTATCCATCTAAGACGGAAGGTTTCTCAGCTTTCCGTTTGGTTTACATATATATAACTTAAAAAGTTCCATTATTGAGCTTGTTGCTGCAGACTCTTTTGAACTGAAGCCATTGTATACATATCCTGAGCTCTTCTTTCATTGTATAATGTTATAAGCATTCATCATTTGCTTGACAAAGATTTTTTTTTTTTTTTTACTTTCCTGGGGCAAAGCTGGGAAATTTGCTTGCACTAACTGACTTCACTAAATATAATGTCCCTCTGCCAAAACTTGCCGATGCACTGAGTGCACATCTCTGCCCTGTCTATAGCCATTTAATTATAATAATGATCCTTTCCACCGAACCACTCCAAGTGAAGAGCAGTAAAAATACATACAGCAGTGGCAATGACAGTTGTCAATGATTAAAGAGATGTTTTTATTTTTTTTTAGAATAAATGACTTGTGTTTATCGCCGAAAAGGCCAATGGAATCCTGGGCTGCATAAGGAAGAGTGTGTCCAGTAGGTCAAGGGAGGTCATTCTCCCCCTCTACTCGGCACTGGTGAGGCCACAACTGGAATACTGTGTCCAGTTCTGGGCTCCCCAGTTCAAGAGGGAGAGGGAGCTGCTGGAGAGAGTCCAGCGAAGGGCAACCAAGATGATTGAGGGATTGGAGCATCTCCCTTATGAGGAAAGGCTGAGAGAGCTGGGACTCTTTAGCCTGGAGAAGAGAAGGCTGAGGGGAGACCTTATTACTGCGTACAAGTATCTAAAGGGTGGGTTGAAGGAGGATGGAGCCAGACTCTTCTCGGTGGTTCCCAGTGACAGGACGAGGGGCAATGGGCGTAAGTTGGAACATAGGAAGTTCCGTTCCAACACACGGAAAAACTTCTTTACAGTTAGGGTGACAGAGCAGTGGCACAGGCTGCCCAGGGAGGTTGTGGAGTCCCCTTCTCTGGAGATTTTCAAGACCCGCCTGGATGCAGTCCTGAGTAATGTGCTCTGGGCAATCCTGCTTTGGCAGGGGAGTGGGACTAGATGATCTCTAGAGGTCCCTTCCAACTCTGAAAATTCTGTGATTCTGTGATTAGTTCGCGTGTTGGAGGAAAAAAAAATCCTTACTTACCAGTCAGATGCTTTTATAAATATGTTTCACTATAATAAGTCTAAAAGTACCTTGTTTCAGTAAAACTTTTAAGCACACGGCTAAACAACCAACTTCAGCGCTGCACCCCGGCTCACACCCCCGCTCAGCCCCAATAATTCCCATTGAGTTGCCCTGCCACAGGCACAGTTTCCCTCCAGAGAAAGAAATATTAATAAAATCCCTTCCTTTAGGACTGTGCTGGGTGCTGAGCTGGCGTGATGGTGCCAGCTCTGGGACACTGCCCCTGAGTTGCTTGTGAGCTGGTGACACCAGTCTCGTCTCCCTCCTCCTCCGCAGCGCTGCCCACTCGCCTGAAAACTGTCATCTGTGAAAAAAAAAATGCATTTCCCTCCTGGAAACTATCCACGGACACACACGGGTCCACCTGACACACGATGGGGACCCGGTCCCGGTTAATATTTCTGAGCGTGACAGCGAGGAGGAGCCCCCCCTGGTCCAGGGCTGGGGAGAAACAGGGGCAAGTGCAGAGCTCTGATTAACACCCAGGGCTGGGACCTGATTAATCTGCCCCTGATTAATGACATCCTGTGTGTGCCTGAGTCACGCAGCTCCGCCGTGCCTCGACTTCTCGCTTGTGGCGCTGAGGATAAACACCTGCCCCGGCGCGCAACCCCGTAATCACCACGGCTTGGAGAAACGGCTCGGAGATCCTCAGGAGGAAGTAACCTCACAGATGTGAAGTGTCTTTACTGGTAACAATAAAACCTTTTATCGTTTCCTTGTGCCGAGTTTGAAATAGGCAGAGCACAAAGTCACCCTGGTATTCTTCTAATGACTGTGTGGTGCAATTTATAACAACCTCATAAAGATATTCTTCCTCATCCCCATTAAAGTATTTTTGCAGAGTAATCATAACGCTACTTGCCATCAATCCCACTTCACTATCAGGTGGTGGTGGAGTAGCCCTCAATCTCCCGTTCTGTGTTTTAGTGCGATTACAGGTAGCAACACAGGCGTTAAGCTCAGGTTTCGGCGCGTTTTCCAGCTCACACCTCGAACTCTGCGGATCTGATATCCTCTCTGCTTTGTCTAAAACATCCTTGGTCCCGTGTCTGGCGTGCAGTGAGGAGATGGTATAACTTGGCTTAAACCATATCTGGAATTTTGTTTAGTTAATCCAATTTTGTCTCGAATACTTGCAGGCCGGTGTTTCAAGGGAATTGCTGTTGTACCTGCTGTTATGAAAGTCGGCAGAAAAATATTGTTCTTGGCTACTGTCCTGATTAACCCAGACATTTTAATGCGTGTTATGATAGGTCATTTGATGGATAGTCACCTGTACCCCGTGATCAACTCTGACTTGGCCACTGGGGCTGAACTTTAGCAGCTAGGTGTCATAATTTCCCATTTTTTGCTTGATTAATGTTTCCTTTTGTGATCTAAAGGGGAAGTGTCTAGAGAGATCCTTCTCCATGCACCAGCCAGCCTGGATTAGTGGGAAGGAACTGTGGAGACTTTTCAGCGATGAGATCCTGTAAAAAATAACACATGGACATTCTCTGCGTGTTGGTACCTTTCCTCCTGTAGAAAGCAAGCTCGTGCTCAGAATAGCTCTAGCATGTGTCTTGGCCTTCGGTGTGCGTTCAGGTAAAAGCCCCTGTGATTTAAATCCTGCATGGTAATGCCATGATACTGCAGGGTCTGAAAGGGGCCTTGAGTGATCCTCTGGGATTTATTTGGGACCAATATAATATCTACACGAGAGTTTAAAAATTGATAGAAAGGATACTTGCCATCTTTTATATTCCGCTGTGTTATTTTCTATAATGTTGGGGGCTCCAAACAATTTTGATGGACCTCTGCTATGTAACTCCTTCTTCCTGATTCCATTGCTACTGAACTGTAGAGAACTTTTCCATCCTCCTAGCTCAGCCCCCGGGGGAGGAATACAATGTCCTCAGGGCACTTTGGCTTGGACCAGTGGACGTTGATGCTGCCACCTTCAGCAGTGCATTCAGACACCTCTCTGTTCCTCACTTACATGTTACCCTTAATGTTTTCTTAATTTGCACATTCTAGTAAAAAATGTTCACAGTTACAAGCTCTCACTGATCACCACTTAATAGTGTAGTCCTGAGCATCTCTGCAAATAAAGTTATTCTTCAGTTATGTGCAGAGGTCAGAGCCTTTTGCAATTGCTCCTGCTGCTATCAGCAGGTGTCTGGGCATCCAGATAGAAGCCAAATACTCAAATGCAGACCTCTGCAGATCTCAGGTTAGTTGTTGAGGTTTTCATCCACGTTCACCCATGATGGAACAAGTAGGATAACATGGACAGGGAACATCAGGGGTATAACAAGAATGCCAACTCTAGCTTAAAATACGTATGCAAGCCCATTGAGCTTTAAACAATTTGGCTGGAGGCTCTAAATTCAGATGTCTGAGATAGAGTTAAAATCCGGAGTCTAAAGTGCCGGGTCATTAAAAAGGGGGGGAGGGGGGAGTAACAGGTGAGTTGAAACAAGAACAAAGGGTCTATAAAAAGAGCCAGGTGAGCACTGAAGAGATAAGGAATGATCTTCCTGTGCACTTACTGCCATAACTGAAAGGATAACCTTTTTTTTTTTTTTTTTAATAGGTAGGGCAAGAAATTATACTAAACCCTCTTCCACAAGTACAGTGCTAATTATTTCTTCCTGACCCTGGGAGAATCATCTCCTGCCGTTCCGTAGGTTTGGCTTGAGACTTGAATTACTCTTGTAAATCCTTTTAATTTGTTCATGAGTTTATAGCTCTGCCATAAACATTGCTCCCAAGCTGCTGTTCACGCAGCAAGGTCCTTTACAATATTTCGTAGAAAAGCTGCTGGTATTTTCTTCCATTGTAAGGGTTTGAGTTTTTTCACCTGCTTGCATGGTGGAGCCGATGCACAGAGCTGGAGTCTGCCCCGCTTTCCTCACATGGATGCGATGGCTTAAGCCCTGATTGCGCAACGCCAGGTTGGGTTTCCAGATCTGAGGTGTTCAGTGCCGAAGGTAAGAAAATGCCTGGTTTTAATTAAAAAATACACCCTTTGGGGCAGAAATGCTTGGAAAGGTGTGGGAAAAGGCCCTTCCAAAGGCTGTTTTCATAGACTGCATAAAAACTGCCCTTTAGTGGTTTGATCTATAGGAGAGCTTTTACCTCCCATTAGTTCCCACCTTGGAGAATCAGGTCCCACCAGTGGCATGTGGCTGATGGTGAGGGTCTTGCAGGCACATGGCAGTGCCGGGTCGCACCGCAGCAGCCAGGAGGAAGCAGGGAGACAGTTGCTGGAAGGAGAGGCAGGACATAAAACAGTTGAAACTTTATTGGTAGTGGAGTAGGGTTGTTTAGGAAGGGGGATGAAAAAATTCCTGTGATTCATAGGACTTAAACACAGTTGTCTATTCATCTGCTGGTATTATCTATGCCTTCATCTGGCCGTGGGAAGAGGTGTGCTGCAGAGCGAAGAGGCAGGCTGTGTGCCACCGTCCTTGAGCTATCTCATATCCTTTACTGCAAGATCTTGTGACAGTTTGTGTTACCGTGAGTCATTATTTCTTTAAAGCTCATTACTGGCAAAGGCTCGTAGCGAGACACCAAATGGCATTGTGTTATCTATGCTTAACAGGGCTATTAATGTGTGTCACCGCTGAAGTGTCATCCAGCAGAAATGTAATTCTGGATTTCAGGTGCTGAGTCGCAGAGGTATGTTCATCCTTTGTGTCCAGCCAGGCTGAAACTCAGCACTGTCAAGCAGTGTCTCAGCTTACCACGTCGGTATTAAAAGGTTTTGGTTTCACTCTAATTTACGTGTATAATCGTGTCATGGGGGAGGGCAGGGGAAGAAAGGATGGAGGAATGTTCTTCAGAAAGCAGTTCTCGGGTCACATGAGCACCAAACATTTTCTTACCTAAATCCACCGTGGTCATCTCTGTTCTGTTCTTCTTTGTTTGAAGTTCTATTTCATAGTTCTGGCTTACTGGAAAAAGAAGATGAATGTCACAAGGCCTGGGGCTTCACAGGCCTCTCTTCCTTCATAGGTACAATGGGAGAAGCGGTCTGTCAACGTGGCATCGTTGGATAGACTTGGTCAAAACTGCTCCTCAGTGCTTGCAGGAGCATGGCCTGCAGGAGCATTAGCCCATTGCTAACTTTTTCCTTCATTCACTCCTCCCAGCACCTCCTGGCACCCGGTCACTACATAAGAAATTACTCGTGGGTTATTGTGTTACAATTCTCCACCTGAATTGGGATTTTCTTAGGCTCCATCCATCAAGCATTTGATTCCCCTAGAGTGTAGACAGAATAAAATTACTCTGCCATTGCAGAAGAGGGAGTGACTTGCACATTTCTCCTCCAAACACGGTAGTTTTAATAGATCCACACACCTCCATCCCTCCTGCCTGAGACTCCCCCAAAGGAGACTATGGCATTTGAGGGGCATTAGCTTCCCTGAATGACCTCGGCAGATGATCTTGCTCAAAGCGAGCGCAGAGTTAGACAGCTGCAGCTTGGGGAAGTTTCTGCATTCTTGCCTCTTTTTAATGAACTATAAACTATTTTCACACCTCTGCCTAGACTTCTCTCACACTTCTGCCTACATATTTCTCTGCATTTTCCATCGTTTCTGACACATGCCTCTGAAAACATCTTGGACTTGTCATTCTCGAACATTGACGCTTATCATCATAACATTTATTTTTTTGCAATCTTCTTTGAATCCAGAGCCAGTTCTCTCTTCTCTCCTCTCCTCTCCTCACCTCTCCTCTCCTCTCCTCACCTCTCCTCTCCTCTCCTCACCTCTCCTCTCCTCTCCTCACCTCTCCTCTCCTCTCCTCTCCTCTCCCTGGCGTATGGCTAAAGACAATAAACTTCCCCCAATATCTGCTGTCAGAAAAGATACTTCCAGTAGTGACTGCCTTTTTTCATGTTCCAAAAACAGCGTTAAAAACCTTAGAGAGTAGATAACACATTAATACAGCAGTAACCTTTGCATTTACCCTCAACTTTTTTTTTTTTTTCTTTTTGCATGCATAGGTATTTTGCCTCCTAAAGCAATTAAAAGCAGGAAAACATGATAAAGCTTTTTGTCACCAGTAACGTGATATTTTTCTAGCAGAAACTTGGGGCCTTTTGCTAAACCCTTTAGGCAATTGTTCTGGTGGATTTAGAGGTTTTCTTGGTTTCATGTATGGTTAGGATATCGAAGTGCTGTCTACAATAACTTCCTTGTTCTTCTGTAATTTTCCTTTGGCGTGTGTCTGATACCAGCAGGCTTGTCCATTCCCATCTGCTCTGTATTGGTTTTATGCAAATTCTTTCTCATCCCTCTACAAGTCCTTTCAAGTTAAAATGTTGCTTCCTCATGCCCGCTTATATTACTTGTAACTGCTGCACAGTGACCTGCTAGGCACCCATGTATCGGGCACAAAAGACATAATCTTTGTGAATCAGATATCTCTTATCTCGTCCCTGTTTGTGTTATACATTCCCCTCGCAATACACTTTTCCACAATGCTCATCCATTTAATGCCAAAATACCTGAGGTCTCTTATTTCTGCCCAACGTGCTCGTTGCATTACTCATGGCGAACTGATGAGCAGGGAGATAAAAGGACTTGCTGGAGGTGGCGCATGGATCTATGGTGTGGCCAGAAGAGAAAATAGACTGTTTGAGCCCCATCTCTGTGATTTAACTGGGGTTTAACAGTCTAACTCTTCCTTTCAATGCCGTTAAACAAAGACAATAGTTTGTTTCATGGAATAAGTTTACCGTGTCCATAAATTTGGAGTGGTTGTGAGTATAAACCCAGCCCCTCACTGGCAGTGGGACCTGGTGAATATTTTTCTGTATGAAGTTTTACTTTTTATCTCATCTAGGATTCCTAAAGTAGTTGGGGTGCGTGTGATAAGAATATCTCCCGAGACTTGCTTTAGATTTCAATAGTATAATGCTGTTTTGCCTTGAAAAAGTTTAGATGGCCTTGAAAGATTGTGTTAAAACTGGTGGTATTCTGGTCTGCACGGTAGTCTAGTAAACTGCGGAGGCACCGAGGGGAGCGGGGTTTGCTGTCGGATTAATTTACTGAATGTTGGTGTTGGTCTCAGTTCTGCAAAATCTATTCTCTTATTAGGCTCGGTGAGCAAGAGTGAATACCAAAGGTAGAAATAGCTTATTTTTAATGTAAAAATGTTGTTAATTTTATCACTTGATTGTATTAGTTACAGGGTACGAAAAAGAATTTAATCAGTGGCATAAAACATGAATAACGTAAATAGCTGTAACATATCAAATCAATTTTTTTTTCTACTTACATTTCAGAGAAATACACTTGTCATGTTTTGTTACATTCTTTTTTTTGTTGGATGGTTTTATAAATGTGATTCCTTCTGAGATCATTACTGTTGATGTCAAAAGAAAAGCCATAGGCAGTCCAGGTTTGGTATCAACACTACTAATGCTTAAATTACCAGAAAAAGGAAAAGATAGGAATTTATTTAACTACCGTGGTGAACAACAAAAGGCAGTCTTCTACTACACTGAATATGCTGTGTACTCTTCAATGCTTTGGCTGATCATAAATACAGTTTTAGGCTTCAAAGAGAGGCCACCATATCCGAGAACTGAAAACATACGATCTACCATAGGGCCATTTTCAGAGTTTCACTACCACTTTGGCTAATTATCAAGAGATATGGATGTGCACAGGAGCTTATTCCAAACGTCCTTCATGGGCATAGCGCTTCTGAAGTGAAATGTTCTGATTCTTTCTCTTGTGATGGTGTAAATCTGAAATATTTTCACTGAGCAGAAATGCAAAAATTGCATAAATTGTACGGTATTAAGCAGAATATCAGGTGAAATTATTATAATGGTCCCTTCTGGTCTTAACATCTCCACATTTAAGAGTTCCAGCACTGTAGTATAAGAGTAATCAAGGCAAGGATGATCCTGATTTAATTTTTTTTCCTGTCTCAATTCTGTAGCAAGGTTGCAGAGTTGCCCTCACTTCTCAGCTACCTCTGTGTACATGGAGTGTTCAGTAAATATGCTCAAGATATATGGACTGCAATTAAAACAGCCTGTAAGAATGTAAGAGCCTAATGGTCTAATTTTTCAATTATGTCAATGTCTGTGGGAATTGAGGTTGTACTTATTATCTTCCAGAAGGCACCTTTCAGACAGCGTGGCCTGAGTCAGACAGGAGTCTGGGTTTGCAAGAAGCACAGAGTTGATTGCAGAGCCACAGTCAGAGACCAGCACTTTAACGTGATCACTTTAACGGTGGGGTGGTATGCTGTGTCCCACAGTGAAAGGCGACACAGATCATGCTCTCACAGGACATGAAAAATTCAGCCTCTTCTGCGAGAAGGAAGAATATGCTGATGTGGCTTTGAGCAATCTGGTCTAGTGGGAGGTGTCCCTGGCCAGGGCAGGGGGGTTGGAACTCAATGATCTTTAAGGTCCCTTCCAAGCTAAACCATTCTATGATTCTGTGCATCCCAGCAGTCAGACGTTAGGTTAGAAGCTTTGGGCCCGCTGTCCCAACAGGAGGTAGCATCCATATTAACCAGCCTAGACCCCCGGAGGTGTTCAAGGCCAGGTTGGACGTGGCCTTGGGCAACCTGGTCTGGTGGGAGGTGTCCCTGCCTATGGCAGGGGGGTTGGACCTCGATGATCTTCAAGGTCCTTTCCAACCTAAACCATTCTATGATTCTATGATAAATTTATGAGACTCCATGTGTGATTTCAGACACAGCAGAAGGCGTGGTTACCCTGTCTGGCCATAAGCCATGTTCCAGAGGTTACCCATAGCTTTGCTTCCCACCAGACCCAAGCTGCTGGTCAGCTGCGGGGTCTCCCTCCATCCCAGCCCTGCGTGTCTCCTCCCAGGGCTTCAGCTTCCCTGCAAACCTCCCTCCTCATCATTAGAGGGCGTTAGTTCTGGGGCAGCGCCAACAGTATGGAAACCAGTCCAATGCCTGTTTTGGACAGTAGACAAAGCACGGTGTTCTTTTGTCACTGGTTTGCACACATGGTTGTTATACATCTTGGAGGGCCAGAAGAGCGTGGAGAGACATTTGTCTTGTCCTCATATGGCCTGGCTTTTCCAAGACTGAGTGTTTCCACTAAAGCTGGTCTTACAGGATTAATGTCAAAGGGGTGTTCAGATGTTCAGGGCTGATAAAAAGTGGTTTGCCAGCATTCAGAGCCCTTGAGTCCACGTTCAAATTAAAAAAAAAAAAAAATAGAGACCAGCAAGATTAAAATAGTTGAGGTACAAAAAAAAAAGGAAAAACGTCCTCAGTTATCTATGATAACACTATTGTTTTCATTTTTTATTATCTCGCTTGTTACACGCCAATGAGAAACAACCACAGATCGTCAATAAGGTTTTTAATTGCAAAGATTTCCTGTGACGTGAGTGTTAATGAATGTCAAGGCAATAACACAAAAGACATTACTTGTTTAATGATTGATAGAACAAGAAAAGCACGAGGTCTTTTGCAGGATAAATGACTACTGTTCTGTGTTCCTTTACATTAGCAGTATCAACACTTAGATCACATGGCAGGAGATAATGGTCCAGGAGATAAAGTACAGAATCACAGTCTGTTATACAATAACAGACATAGTAATGATAATTAATGTGCATTTCTTTGGCCATTCTCATACTTGTCAGCGCTGAGCCATGGGGACCAGTGCTTTGCCGTTGACTTAAATGTGGGCAGGACAGGGCGCTTGGTTGGTCAGAGAGTTGTTGACTTTTGCTCTGCTGCAGAGATGTTGGACCTTAAAATCCTTTCTTGTCAGATGGTTTAAGTCAACATTCATGTATGTAGATTTTGTGTGTCATAATAGTAATATACCCCAATTTCTTAGAGTAATATGACTGGAATAAAAGGCATTTATACATGCAGTGTGATGGTATGCTTCAAGACAAACCCTCAGGCTTTGTCCAGGAAGGATCAACATCATGACACCCACCAAGGGCTCATCACCTTTCTCCTAACATGTAGTAGCTGGGGGCTTTCTCCAAAAAAAAAAAAAGAGAAACATCCTGGCCAAGGCCCCCTTCACACACAAAAGGTAGCACAGAAGGTTGGTCAAAATCTACAGTCTGTAAAGACCCCCTGTAGCCGCAAACTGTCTAAGGAACGTTTCACGGTGTGGGCCACTGGCCCAAACCGCACCCTCGCACGGCTTTGGGTATGAAGTTCATGGAAAAGTTGTACAGCTTTGGTTTGGTTTATATGGTTTCTGACACACCGGGTTTCATTGGACAATATGCACTTGGCAACTTTTGACTGGTTTGCACCGCAAGGTTTCAAGTGCCCCTGGAGCTCTGCCGAGTGAGCAACTGTCTCCAAAAATGTGCTAAATACGAGAAAGCCTTCGTGGTGAAAATTAGTTCATGGTTTGGCAAAATGTTTGGGGAGTCAGAAAAATATTTGGATGGAGCCTGGATGGTTTAATTATTGGCCTTGAACCACAAATTAATGGAGCTGCACATGGCCTTTGGTTTCAAAATGTAGCACTGGATAATGTTTCCCCGTTTTTGAAAGTTGTGTTGGTTTGCAGCTATCTGCATTGGCATGGGAGTTGCTGCCTGAAAGCTGTACCGGTAAAATTGTACGTGTTTTCTCTAAAATAAGAATCTTCTTCAAATTAATAATATAGTTTAAAATCTCTAAAAGCTTTTTCTTTAACTAGAACACCTCGGCTTACTCCAGGTTAAAAATTCCAGAAGTTTCAAATATCCCTTTGTATCTGTTGCGCGTTGCCTGATAGGATCATGTTTGTCAGCTTTGAATTAAATTGTTCAACTGATTTTTGTCCTCCAAAAGCTCACCAAAGCTGTGTTTGAGCTTTATTTGAGTAAAGTATGCACAGCCTTGTGCCATTTGTCTTCCTTTAGAAAAAGCAGATTCCAAAGAGTCTTTCATAACCAGTTTGACCTATGAATGTGTGTACCAGCCCTGGGCAGCGTGGCATGGACGTAGAGAGGTATCAGAGGCTCTCGGACAACCTGAAGGAGACATAGGGAGTCCTGAATGAGCTGTTTTCAGATTTTGGTCCTGTGGGGTGGGCACGCATGGGGTACAACACCCACTGTGCCTTCCCCATCCCTCTGCTAAGCTGCTTTTGGGCAATGGACATGTGCTCCTGCGTTACACCGTTAAAGCTTTCCCAGTCCTGGCTGCGCATCCTCCTCCCCATCCCCTGAATTTTGAATTTTCAGAGCTCAGCCCCACTTCAGAGGTGACTGAACTGTGGCAGGAGCTGCCTGTGTTGAAGGCAGGAAGCAGAATAACAACTTAAAGAGGTTTGGGGTTGTTTTTTTTAACGTTAAACTTCTTTAACTGTGATGCCAGGGAGAGCAGCGCAGCATGGAAAGTGTGAGCGGGTGTATCCCGGTGGCCCGGGCCAGGATCTGCCTGGTGGCCGTTGTGCTCAGCCAGGCATCCCCATCCCTCTGCAGACCCTCCGGGAGAACCACAGAGAGGCTTCCAGCATCAAATGAGAGTCATTAATGTAAACCCATCTGTGCGCTTTGTTCAAACAATTTAGTAGTCACTTAAAAAATTCTGCTAGCCTCTTTGGGCTGCTCTGCAGAGCCTACATGTGTGCAACAGCAAGAGCTTACCTGGACGTGTGTGTTCAGCAAAAAATCAGAAAAAGGAGAATGTAGAAGAAAGGACTGGGAAAAAAAGTTGGCTTTAAAATATTCCATCAAAAATAGTTTGTTTTAGACTTTGTTTCGGCTGTTCTGTTATGAAATACCGTAGAGGAAACCCCTTCAAAACATGAGGGTAAATGGAAATACTTCAGCTGAACTATAAGAGACCGTACGCCCCTATATAAAGCCCTGCACGAGATATTCTGAATTTCAGGTTTCCAAATTGCCTCATAGTCGATTTAAACCCACCGCGCTTTGATCTCCATTCTGCAGACAAAGTAGTTTTACGTCTCTGTTTCACTCGCAGCCTCAGGACGGGTGATCGGGGGGGTAAGGGAACTTCTACCTGTCGCTTCCAATTTCAGGATCAGGACCCAGATCCGGGAAATCACTTATGCGTGTGCCTGACTTGAAGCAAAGGTTTCCTTGTGCGGTGGTGCCCTCCCCAAAAGAGATGTTCTTCTCAAGTACCTAATGCTTGAAACTGGGCCGACCTAGGGAAGTTGCTTCTTCCCTGGCACCACGAAGGACCAGACCCCCGAGACCTCAAAGGCTCAATCCCATTGACCTCCCTGCTGCCCTTCCCAAGGAAAAAAGGTTGGGAGAGCGGGAGCAGCCTCCTGGCATTTCTGTTACCTCCTTTGCCGGAACAGCCCCCGCCGCTTTTCTTGTGGGAGCATGTTAAGGCATTAATGAAATGCACAAAGCAAAGAGGCTCATCCATATAAATGGGTGATTTAAATAATGAGGAAGGAGAAAGGATGTAGTTCAGTGTCAGTACTGATTAATTAGGGCATAAAATAAATAACCCTCCTAACAACATTGGCCGCTTCCACTATAACTTACTCTATTAGTGGGTGCTGGAGTTAATGCAAGTGACAGTGTAATTACAGGTTAGTTAACTGGCCCGTTATGACGTTTACTTAATTTCGGGGGATGGACCTATTTACACACACACATTTTCCAATTGTAAAGAAAGCAACGGCAAAGGAGTGATAAAAGTTGGTTGTTAACCCTGCAGTTTCACCGCTCGTCGGGCACAGTTCTGCTGTTCCCCCCTTTGTGAAAGTCAACCGCGCTGATGCCAAAAGCGTGGAATAATTCCCCCGTGCGCTCGTTTGATGTCACAGCTGAGGTCACGGTTAGGTATTGTGCTCTTATGAGTAAGCACGTTTATCTAACGTGTGGCCGCACAATGAAATGATGAACAGATGTTAACGGTGAGTTTTTAACATCTTAGCCCTTTTGTATGGAAGTTTTATTGAAACGTTTTGCCTGTTAACTCTATGGGTGTCGGGCAAAAGCAAGAAAATACGTACCGGGATTTATAGGGTTTTTGAGCGGATTTTTAAAAACAGTGTTGCTGCACAGCAGATCACTGCCGCCGTAACAAGCCATTTACATTTAATACTTTTATGGCTGCTGGCCAATAGCTTCCGCAGCTTGCGGTATGGATCACAAATTTCTCATAGGAAGAGAACAAATGCAAAATTAGATCTCCTAAATTATAATGCATTACAACCCAAACTTCACATTAACATAGGCCTTCAAACATGACATCGAATCCTTAGTTTGTTTAATGGCTCCATGGAAGTCCTGAAGCTATTCTCAGATATTTTTAGTGGTTGGCCAATGGTTCTTATTTTTTTTTCCTGTAGGACGGGAGGAAGTGGGGAGGAGGAAATCAGACAATTTTCCTATATTGTGACTATGTGACAGTGATATTGATACAATATTCTTAAGGTCTCTTTAGGTCAATACAGCTGAAAATAGGATCTGTAAATGGGAGTTTGTACAACCTCACCACAAAGGTGAGGCTGCCAATGCTGTATACAATATGTTATTGTATAGGGTTTGTTTGAGCTCTAGTACTTACTATCCCTTCCCAGGGTTAGTGTAATTCTTTTTTCTAAGTCATCTGAAACACATTGCAACTTCACAGTGCCTCAGTGTTTCTGCTTCTTATGTACAGGAGATGAATTTGAGGTTGAATTATTTAACGCCTCCAAAATATTTTAGGATTTTTGGTAAAACATCCAAATACTATAAATTGCCATTACAAGAGCAACAAAGCTTGATTCTTCAGAATTCAAGGCAAATATCCATATTTCTATTTCAGTGCAAGTTATAGCATTATCCTTTTTTGTCGTAAGTCACTTTTTTTATACGCTATAGAAAGTCACTTTGAATTCAAATATAAAATGAGGCCATCCATCATGTTAGCAATTTAATTACCTCGGTATATATTTTTTCAAAAAAAAAAAACAAACCAAACCCAAAAACCAACAAACCCCAAACACAACAAACCACCTCTATTATTTGTTGTGTGTATATATCTTATTACAGATTCATTGCCTGAGGACAGGCAGGGCTGTCAGCGGGGCAGTCCTTGTGGTTAGAAATGCCGAGATGGGGAGCAGATAAGACATGAAGTCCTTGTGCCTCCTGTTCGGGTCCGCTCCGCGCCGTGTTTGCTTGGGGCCTTACCTGTTAGATTCCCTGTAATCTTTGTTGCAACAGTGAAATGGTGCCTTGTAAAGCAATGAAGCGTGACAGGGATATTGAAAGGGTCGAATGAGGTAGAAATGTGATATTTTCTATCTTCTGCGGGCCCAGGAAATAGGAGTCTGGCTGCTGAACTGGGATTTGACATTCACCGTCGCATTCGCGGCAAGGAAGTTGTGAGATTTATTGTTTAGAGCTTACAGAAGAGACAAAGTAAGCAATGCCCACGCTTTATCTAATTGTTTAACCATCTGGTTTCACAGAGACTGAAGATTAAGCATTGAGGAAACTGGGGAACTACGAATGGCAGGGCAGGGTAGGGAGAAGGGCTTTTATTTATTAAAGTTTTGCTAGTAAAATTCACAAAATACCCAGGTGTCCTTCAGAGATTGAGGTGAATTTCATNTTTTTTTTTTTTTTTTTTTTTTAAAGGGTTGGATAATTTCATGGCCAATAAAACGTGTAGCAATAAAAGCTAAGATAATGAGAAGTGTAATGAAATGACTTGTTTTAGGGCACGAGCGTGTTCGCAAGTTGGGGTGGAAATGGAGAGCTCACTGTCATGCCCACGTCTCATGGCACACAAGCTTTTTCTAAATCATTAGGTATTAGCTAGGCCAGATATGGCACGCCAGATTTAATGATATATGTGATATTCAGAAGGACCCTGGTCCCACTGAGGCAGCCCTGTGATACACTATTTTCAGCACTCAGCTGGTTTTCTCATTTTAGCACATTTTCCACAATAAAAACTGGTGGGTGCTTGTCACTGAAGAGAAATTCTGCTTTTCCCTTAGGTGCTTGAGCAGGAGCTGAGCTTGTCTGTGCAGACATGTAGATGGGTGTACAGGTGGGACTTGGCTGAGTTAGCCGAGTCATCAAAGATAGATCTTTAAAGCTAGCTAACAATAAATAAGTTTTGGTGCAAGAGGAGCAACTAATTCACTGATTTCCCAGTATTGATCTTTAAGAAAACAAGCAAAAGCATCTTTTGTGGGACTTGGAAGGAGCAGGAAAAAGCACGTGGGTGAGATGGCGTAAGTGGAAGAGATAAAAAGATAATATTTAAAAAGGACAGAACTCAATCATTTTTATTCTCTTGGGCAGCAATCTACCCTGTGAAATAGATGAGACCAGATCCCCTTGCATACTCCCTCTGTTGTCCTTCATCCATCGTCTTCTTTGCCCTACCAGGGGCTAAGGATCTCAGACTTTTGATTGGTTTCAGCTGGACTTCAGTATCAAACATGAAAAACAGTTATTTTGCCGGCACATGTTACTTTTCCATAAGCAAAGGCACATCCTACAAATAAAGTCTTCAGGGAGGTGTAAAATTGGCCTGCAACAGCAAGAAGAGAGAAACAAGCTGGCTTGCTTTATATAAAAGACTATGCAGGTATCGACCCCAGAAAATTTGTCAAGTCAACACCTAATGATGGCTTAGCTGCTGGGTTTGGCCACGCAATATTTAAATCAGCCTCTGTTTTTTTACGCCTTGGTTTTTAACATATGGGGCCTGAATGAGTGAGGAGAAACAGAAGCGCTGTGTGAGCATTTCTCCCCGGGAGCTGGAGTAGTTCTGCTGAAGTTTGGCCATAAACTCTTTTAACTCCCACGTCTCTGGGGAAGGCTCGGGCGAGCGTCTCCACATCTGCCATCGGCTGTGTTTAAAACCAATTCTCCGGGAGCTTGTAAAGCACCATGGGTGACGGGAGAAGACTTTTTCCAGAAGTGGGATGCTCGTCACAGGCAGCAGGCGGGGTGCAGAGCCTGGGGAGTGTGGGCAGAGCAGTCCCGGTGGTGGGATGGCCAGCGCAGGGCACTGGGAGCAGCTGGTAAATAGGTGGTTCCTAAGCCAGAGGATCAGGACTGGACACAAAACCAGAGTCCAGCCTGGAGCTGTTGGCGATTCTCTTAAGAAAAGGAAACAGTTTTCTATCAGAAAATCTGGATTTGTTAAAACCAAGAGGTTTTCATGAGAGCCTTCCCCCTGCGCCGAGGCTTCCCTTTGGACATATTTCTCAGGGTTGGGTGTGGTAGATATGGGCACAGAAAATGTGTCTGCGCTGGGTGGTGAGCATGTCTACAGCCCGCCAGACCCCAGCCAAGCTGGTATTAAAAGAAATGAGCCAACTTCAGCTTGGTCAGGTATTTGATCCAAAGCAGGGAGTTAAACCTGGCTCTTGCACATCCCAAGACATGTCCTGACCACCCGTCTCTGAAGACACCGCGTCTCTCCTGGTGGTTTTGGTCTCACCTGGAAGAGAAAGCAGGAATAATAGGAAATTTCAACAATTGAGAGCCAAAAATATGAGCATGGTGGTTTCCTTTTGCTACATGTGGCTTCAGAGTCACTGAGTCACTAAGGACATGAAAAGACAGGGTGGTGTCACCCACCTTGCAGGCCTTTCAGTTCACGAGAAACAATATATATAGCAGTGTGTTACTTATCAGTCATCTTCTAAAAGATGGTGAATATGCAGATACCAAGGAACATCTGGCATCTTCATCCATACAGCACCTGGTAATGATATTGTTTGGCTGTTGGGAAAATCACTGAGAGGTATTCCACCTCAGTATCGGTATTTTGGGGGAGAGTGTCTATATTTGCCTACTTTTTATTGACAAAAGTTGAAGCGACTTACTTAAAATTTATCATTTGTTTTCAGCTTTCCCATTTTGTTTCTCTAGTGTCAGCATGTTTCTTGTTTTGAGAGACGTATATATTTCAATCATCTGTTTTTATTAAATGCAACTTTGTAATACAACACATTTTCTCTTAACATTTTTCAGGCTTTAAACCACAAATTGAAAATGAATTGAATTAACCTAAGCAAGTTTAAACACTAAATGAAATATTGCCTTATGTATTTAAGTGACTCTGAATTCACAGTTTTTTCCTGAGTGTTTGTTTCAAGGGTAGCATTGGCATTTTAGCTTTCAGTTCTGATTTAATTGGTTTTTTTTCTCCTGAAAACTGAAATTTCCCATTTCTAGACAGCTCTGGCAATTCTATAAACCAGGATTTCCAGGGTATGAAAGGGTCACACAGGCAGCCGAGACGCACAGAAACCTCGTGGTGTAGTTAAGAACCGAATTTAAGTTTATCTTAATCTGAGCCCAGTGACTTAAACAGAGTGATTTTAACATTTCTTCTCTTCGCGATCAAAGATAGTGCCAAGAACTGGACGAAAGCTTTTACTGAGTGTAAGAATAGATGCTCGCGCACACTGAAAAGTGTTACTAATGTTCCTTTAATAAAACATAAATTCTGAGTCGTGCTCCCTGCCAGCCTGACGCGGGCGGACTCTATTAAGCTTTTTTCGGTGGTGCTTTGCAGGCTGGGAGGTTGCGATGGGAAACCCGCGCTCGCTGGACGCGGTCCAGGGAGGAACTCCACACACAGTACAGCCAAAACTGAGGACTTCTTCCAGGTCCTTTAAAGTCAGAGCCGGCGAGAGCTCGAATTGCTCCACTGAGCTAACGGGGAAACGTGGAGGCACCGCAGGGGCAGATTTTGGGGAGGGTTCCTCAGCTGTTTGGTGGGCACTTGGGGTGTGAAGAGCTGTCTGCAGCAGCTCACGGTAAATGAAGGTGATGAACCGCTACGGCAAATCCTCTGTGCAACGGGCACATTCCTCATCCCTCTGGTTCTGTGTGCTTTTTCGGTGCATTTGAACCAAACCCGGGCTTTTCAGCTGCTTTTGAGGGTGTCTGGGTAAAATGTGATAGTCTGAGTTACGCAGTCGAACAGGATAGCTGCTTCTGCCCTTTTGTCTTGTGAATATAATAATAAAGCTGATTTGGTGTAAGCAGTTATTTCAGTTAGGTATTTGTGTATCCAAGTGGTAGTTTTTAAGCTGGGCTTGTTGTCAGCCTCTCTGCCTGATGGGAATGCCCCGGTATTAAAACTGGACAATTTTGATACTTGGGCAAAACGTGTGGGTGCAGTTATAAACACTGTCATTTTCTTAATGATAGTCCTTTTAAATGCAATGGGGAGGGAGGCTCCACGTTTGTTTTTCTTTTGGATAACGGCAAAGAGAAAGAGACACTACTGCTTTAAACTGACAACTCACAGGTTTAGCATTTGAATCGGGCAAATTTGTATGGTGAGTTTTTTAAACCAAGGAGGTATTAATCTTAACCCATTTATGGAGCGATCCAAAAACAAATATAGCTTTTCCAGCCAAAAATTAAGGCAGGCTTTTCCAACTCTGAGTTAGCACTCTGTTTCAGATTTAGAATTACACAAACATCCCGTCCCATTATTTTNAAAAAAAAGTAGTGAATGAGAATGTAGCATGTCCCCTTGTTTTCCTTTCTCATGTAGACGGCAGAGACACGCACCGTCTGTCTCAACACTGGGCTGAAATCTCACCAGAAAGAATGCCGTGTACCGTTGTTAGCAAAACGAAGTGCATTTGATGTTTAAGTTTAATAAAAACTACCTTTAAAAAGGAGTTTGGGTTCGAAGCGGGAAGTTCACTAATAGGTTTGAAGCAAACGTGTTCCTGATTACACCCCATTAAGAAAGTGGAATGCAGCGAGCGCTGCTTCCCCCGAGGAAGCCCCAGCGCGCACGGGATTTGAAGCCTGCAGCCAGCCCAGCAGACGATGCCAGACCTGCTGACCCTGTGAATTTTGCAGTATATTTTCAAAGATAATGTGTCTTTTGGGGTTCAGTGGGAAGGAGGGGAAGAGATACTTCACCGCACAGATTTTGAAAGGGTCTGGAGTAAGATCAGCTTATTGCGTGTTTTGTTCTCGTATGTGTTTGCTCATCTCTAATAACATAGTAAAAACTAAAAAGCGTCTTAAGCTGTGCTATATTTTGGAGCGCTCATTTGTTCCACGGCTGGCTGTGTGCGTCCAAAGCGACGCCGCCTGTTCCAAGTGGTTTCTGGTGAGGCAGAGCTGTACGATTCGTTTGAATCATAACATGAGTCTGGTATGAGTCTTGTCGTGATGTGTCCCCCGTCTGCGGAACATGAGAAATTTCTTCGTTATTTTTCATCAGACAATCCCATGGAAAATAAAGTTCACGTGGTGAAACTGCAGAGGCAGAGTGATACGATATTCCAGGGACCATTGTACACGCAGTGCCCGCCGGGACCGGTCTCTATGCCCGGGGATAGAAATGCTTCACTGGCTTCTCTGTGATTAACCATCACTGGAGGTGGCTGGGAAACCTGCACGTGCTGGTTCGGAGGTAGGACGAAGGGAAGGAAGGCTTGGGGGATCTTATCAGAAATGGCACCACTAATGTCATCAGCGTTTCCTGGGAGGGCTACGTTGTAACTCAGCTTTATAACTGGGAATTTGTACATGCGCCAGCTGTCCCAGGGGGTGCAGATTTTAAATGCGCACACATTTCATTCTGCATGACAACACCTTGAAAACGTAGGTTAGTTAAGACAAACCACCGTCAATTAAGTTTATTGGATGATGTCAGTGATGTAGGTGATATATATATATATAAAATGGTGGATTTAGAAAAAGGTCCACTCTTCTTTGGATCTGCAAACAGTTTGTCAATAACACGAGAAAATTTACAGTGACAGCCGGTGTGATTTTGCAATATGCAAAATGGATTTAATTATCAGCGGGAGAAATCACTGCATCAAGTGTAAGGATTTTGATTTGTGTTTTGTTCTTTGCTTTCAAAAAACACCATCTGCAAATGGCAGAACTATTCTCGTAGCCCATTCCTGTGGATTTACTAGAAAGAGACCCACCTACTGTCCCTCAGCTGGAGCTGGACGTGACCCCCAGCAAGGTGCACGCAGAAGCAAGCAGCCGTGCCTGGTCTGATAGAATTTTCCTATAATCACAGACCAGTTGGTTTAATTTTCCCTGGTGCTCTTTTTGCCACTGGTGGATGTGTTGCTAACAGCTGACATCAAATTTTAATAGCTTCTCATATTAGTTAATTGAAAGCTGTGAGCGGTGACAACTAATACTAAAGGAATGAAGACTTCAGAAATGATCCCCAAATTATGTAAATGTGCTGGTTTTGGTAATTTCAATTTTGTATTTTAGGAGGAAATTATTAATTTGTTCTTGTGATTTACATTGACATCAGTAATGGGCGAAGTACACTGCAGAAGTTCCAGGAGATTGAAATTTGTGGCATATTTCTCTTCAAATTCAGAGAATTATTCCTCTTAGAACTCATGTGTATAATTCCTCCTACTCTAGACTGCAAATATACTTCTGACGTTGTCACCTCAGGTGTCTTTAGGACCGTAAGTGTTCAATCAGCTCAAATCAGAGCCAAAAAGATTGTGCTGCATTTCTTGTCTTCCCCAGCCTCTCAGCGGGACCGAGAAGCTTTGGGGACCAAAGAATGGCGCTGGCTCTCAAAAAGAATTTGATTCAAACTCCTTCCAAACTCATATGGGGTTGAATAGATTTGAATGTGGCCAAAATGTGTCTTAAATATTATAAGAGGTGTATAATTAATTAAATTAATTTTGTAATTTTTCAAATATTTATTATGATTATTACCAGTAATTAAATTATTAAAAGCAAGAGCAATTAACTTAGTCCCAGTGTGGGATCTGCAATGGAAGCCACTGAGTATGCTGAGGGGTGTCTCACCTACTTGCATACTTTGAAATTAGGCATCTGTTTGCTGAGTTGATTGGCATGTTTAGAGCACAGGATTTAGCCCTTCAGGTTTCTCTTCTTTACTACTTTGTCTTTTCTTCCCCTTGAGGCGGGGAAAAAGGCAACCTCAATGTGTTGGGTATTAGCTAAGAGTTCGGGCATTGTACTGAAGTGTACTCTCTAGAACTGATTTCGTATTTGATCAGTCTCTCGAGGTGGGTTTCAAATCCAATAGTTTTTTCTCACTTTTTTCTCAGGACCATAAGTTGTTTGATGGGTCCTAGGAGCTATTCTTGTAAAGGCTTAACCCACTATTTGCTTATACAAAGTAAACAGTTACAATAACAACTTCAGTAATTTCCAAATCCCTTTTTAGTTTATTAAGTTAATTAAGTTAATACGAACGGAGCACTACCACCTTCTCCTGCAGACTGATAGCACCGTCCTTGCTGAATACACCAGCAATTTGTGCGTTGGATTTTGAAGCAGTGTCCATGCCTGACCACCTCTTCCTCAGTGTGTTACAACTCCTTTACTATTTGTTTTAATGTCTTTTCCCTCAGCTTGATTTACCCAAGTCCGTGCTTGGAATTGGCCAATGGCAAATTGATCCAAATGAAGTTGAATGGGACAAAACCATTGTTTATGAAGAAACAGCTGTGTAAATTTGGCTGGACTGATGGGTTCTCAAATCCTTGCTTCTTCTTACAACCACTTCTTCTATAATATCATTCCAATTTACCAAATCGGATCTAAAATAATCTCCTCTGCTACTGACCCAGTGACTTTTTGAGTGTATTTTGGGTTTTTTTTCCCCAGTTGTTTTCCTTCTTGCCTAGTCGTGTTCCAGCTATAGCCTTGCTTCATGGGACAAAGGTGGTTAATGTTACATGTGCTACACACTTCTTCCGTTGGGGCAACTGTCACCTGTACTGATAATGCTTATTTTTGCAGAAAGTAATTTTTATTCTCGTGTTGACTCTTTTTTTTTTTCAATCTTGGTGAAGAAAGGAGCTTCAGCATCTCAGATGTGTGTTTTGACATATGTTTTCTTATGAAGTGATCTGTGTTTCAGAAATAGGTTATACTCGTGGGTCAAGAGCTGTTGCTTTAACTAGTGCTCGTGCCTTGTATTCATGAAAGCCTGTAATTGATTCCCGTCTCTTTTATGGAATAGTCCTATTTTCTCGCTGAATAGATGCTTCTGGTTCTTTTAAAGGCAGCATTCATCTCAATCATCTCACTGTTGCTTTTTCACGACTGTCACCCAAGAAGGAGCCCCATCAGCCTCCTCCCCCCTTCAAATCACAGCATTCAAAATTACTAATTTTTCTGTCTGGTTAGATCTCCAGACTCACTGAAGAGCTTCTTCTCGACAGCAAGCAAAATACAAAATGCTTTGAGATTTAAGATAAAATACTAGAAGGTGGTAAGTCTGTGTTCGAGTCTTTATTAAAGGTGTAGTTTTGGGGGAGGAAGCTGAAGATGAACCGAGCAGAGGGATTTCCAGAGGCTGTACCTCATAGCATGGGCTTCTGCTGCAACCTCAGAGCTTAACGTTGTAAAACTGCAGAATCAAAGGGCTAATAGAAAAAAGTTAAGTGCAAATTGGGTAAAATAAGAGAAGATCAATGTTTATAACCTGCCACGAAGAGTGCATTCAGTCTCTCCATTCTCCTGTTGCATTTTGGAATTCGGCAGTTACCTGGGCTTCGTGCCTGCAGGATCCATAGGTGAATAAAGCTGCGTGTGGGGAATAAAAATACCCAATTCACGCCTAGGAGGTGTGCGTTGTCCCGCACTGCAGCATGTGTAAGTGCTGCAAAAACCAAATAGCTTGGTATTGCTTATTTTTAAGCATAATGTGTTTCGGTTTTGACTGTTTCCTACCAAAGAAGAAATTAAATGTTCCTTTGGCCACCTCTCTCCACAGTGGCCTATTTTGCAGGCACCTTCTTGGAAGCTTATGGGACAACTTCTTGCATAAAGTTTTACTCAGTGAGAATGTGTGTGGCGCAATTTGGCATTAAAATAAGCCTTTTTCACCAACATTTGAAGGAGAAAAAGTCTCAAGGTTTCTACTTTGTCTCATCATGACATGTAACTCCAAAACGGAGAAGGCCAGGAGCAAAAAGAATGAGAAACCAGAGACCTGCAAAATATTTGCCAGGAAACCTGCAGTCACACGGAAAGTGCTGCCCCTTGGAGGCAGCTGGCTGGGCTGAGGTTTGCAAACTTTTTGCGCAAATCTAGGCTCGTCTTCCAGTAAAACCTGGCCTGATTTATCATTTTAAATCAAAGCCAGTTGGGATTTCACGTGATTGCAGGTGAGATCCGGTGGCCTCTCAAGGGTTTCGCTCCTTGAGCTGAGGCAGTCAAACCCTCTGTGATACCATGCCGGAATTTTTTTTTCCATGGGCTCCTGCAAATCGACACCGGTACGGTTTATGCAAGGACAAGGTTTTGGAGTGGCTGGAGGGCAAATTTCACTAGGGCAATGTTGTGTGACAACGGACTTGATGTTATCTCAGGCTGTGGGATCTCAGCCCCAAAGCTGGTGTGATATCCAGGGCTCGGGTTATATCTTCGGATGGTACAATCTGCGAAAGGGCCGTACAGCTGATATAACCCCAAGTAAATACTGACATAGCGTGTATGCCGGGATGCTGTTCTAGTTGCCAGCCCTGTTTTAATAGCACTATTCACATGGCACATATACAGCAGAAAATGAATGCTTTTAATGATTTTTCTTTTTTCCCTTCATAGTGGCCTGACAGGGGAATACGCGATTAAGAGTAGTTGGAAATGTCTTTGGATTTTATCAGTCAGTTAAGACGCTCCTATGAAATAGCTGCAGTCCACCAGCAGGGAAACGAAATCTCACCTGCCTCCCTTCCCAAGCGCCTCTGTTTCTTTGGAGTTTGGCTGAAAGTTTGGACACTGGTAGCCCTGCGTTATGTCTTTGAGACATTTGCAAAGGTTTTATGGCATTTTGTGGCACTGGTTTCAGTGCAGAGGTAAACACGTGAGTCATGTACTTCTGCGCTAAAACAAATCAATGTCCTGTATCATACTATTTACTTTATCATCAGGGCGGAAGGGTGGAGAGGTGGAAATGGTTTTTATCTGGTTAGGGAGCATGGGAGGAACAGAGAAGAGAGGTGTTGAAGAGTCAGGTGAGTTGAATTTCCAAAGGGAGAAAATACTTCTCTGACCTGATGGCACATTTTCATGTTCGGAATAGATTAATTCATGAAGGACCCAATTTCCCCTTCATTTTGCTTACAACTCTCACTGATGTCATTAAAACACGCATTCAGAGGGACATCTAGGATATATGGGCCAGGCTTTAAAAATCTATAAGGATCATTAAAGAGCAGAGTTAAAATATTCATTTGCCCATGAATGGCACACAAAGACATTAAGCCTTTGATGGCTTTAGGCTTCTCAACAGCGAAACAGGGATTAAAATAGATTTCATAAATAAACAAATAAATAACCTCAGTAATGTCTCCACACTAACGTGTCCAGACTTGATTGAACTGTTCTCCATTAGAAATACGTATCTTAAAAGAGGCTGATGCTCCAGCAGAAGCTGAGTCGTGGGGAACACTTTATTCAAAGTTTGAGTTTTGTGTAAGAAGAAACGTAAGAAACAAATGCCAGACTAAAGCACAACTGCTTTATCTTTCCCGCAGCGGGCCAGCTACTGTGGATTTCCAACCGCCCCGGCTCCTGGCAGTGGGAAGCAGCCTGTGCTGGTGTGTTTGCCCATAGTTTTACGGGGTTGATTGTCGCAAACCTTCCAAACACTTCAAAAGATACGGCTTTACCTTGGTACTCTTTGTCCCAGAGGAGGATTGCAAGCTAACTTTAGAAAGCTCATGCTGTTTCTGATATGCTGTCTTAGAGTTCCTCAGACATAATTCAGAGCTGGGTAATTGTTTTATGGGTTACTTAGCAAATCCAGATATATTTATTTAGCATAAAGGCGCCGATAAGTGAGCACTACTGAGAAGGTACCACCGTTCTGTGCATGTCCTCAGTTCAGTGCTATACTACGTAATCTTTGGTATAATAAGAAGGATCTTTGACATCATACCGTTTGTTCAAACTAGCACCCTACGTCAGCCATTGAATTTCTTAAAAGAATTAGCTGGGCTCAATTAAGTATTTTAATAAATGTTTTTGACATGCCAATGAATCAGTAAACAGCGCTAAACGATGCGATAGAAAACGTAGCTGCTCAGTGGAGAGAGGATGTGTGTCTGCTCTCGACGTTTGCTTGGTAGGTAATGCTGGAAAATTGGATGTACCTTTTCCAGACTTTGATAATTCATAAATCTGTTGGGCAAGGTAAGTTCCATCATTAACCTTTAATCTTTTAGAAGCAAGTTGGCTGGAATCTATTTACTTTAACTAGCTCGTTCACTGATAATGCGTGATTTTTAAATTTCCTTTTGTGCATTCCTTAGCTAAAGAAAAACACAGCTGTGTGTGAGACGAATTCTATTTATTTTCTCGTTAAGAAAAGTACAAGAAGATAGTATCATTGGAAAGCTAATAATAAAGAACTACTAAAGAACGCCCTTCATCTGTTTGCTCTGCCACTTTACGAAGGCTTTCCAAACAATCTTTTCAGATGTATTAGTAAGGAAAGATATCTTAAAAGTCAAGGGAAGACAAAGTTAATGCATTTATAGAAGTACCATTTCAGATAACATTTTACCTGAGTGTTTAGATTAGTTAAATATTAGAAAGGTAGAGATAATAGCGTTGTTTGTATTCATAAATGTGGAAAGTTGCATTTTCAGGGCAGTGAAGTGTAAGGCATATCAAAGGTTTATCATCCTGGAATGTGTGGGGAGCTGCGTGCGCATCCGCGCAGGGGGGCTGCAGCGTGCTCCCCCCTGCGCTCCCTCACCGGAACCCGGCGAAGAACACGCACGCTTTGGCTCATATTGTTAAATCTCTCTCTCCCCAGTTTTCTATCCATGGTTAAACAGTGGGAATTAGGGAAATTAGTTGTTGTCAGTTAGGTAACAGCCTGGGCCCAGTGAAACTCTGCAGGTGATGCTCTTGGCTGAGGGAGATTCACTGATGCATCACGGAAAATGAGACTGGGCAAAAGTCTGGTCATTTCTAGGGCAAACCCCATTTATAGGATAACACCTTCTCTCCTGTAAAGAAAATACAAAGTTAACATTCACAAAGCACCCTAAGAGCTTGGAAACAGCTCAGCACACTCTCCTCTAGATTTGGGCAGTCACGTACGTGTCCAAGCGTGATGCTGACAGTCCAGCCACAAATACAGAGGTGCACGTGGTAGCGTGAGATGGAGAAGGCATGGCCAGCACCCACCTGCATCCACGTGTGCACACAAATGAAATTGTGCGTTACCATCCCTTCTGTGCTCACCCCAAATCCGAGGAGGAGCCCGCAGCCGCGCAGAGCTTACCGGTGGAAACAGCCTATATGCAAACTGCTTCCAGAGGGGCGCAGCGATCCTGCCGGCGCTCCCAGCCGGTCTTTTTAGTCTCGTTACCATCCTCACAGTCAAATCTTCAAATATATGTGTTGAAATGAGCTGACAATAATGGCCCTGGCTAAAATATTATGTTGTTTTGACTGAATGTGGTTTAAACTGCCATCTGCTGGCTTGTACTTTTCAGGGCCAATATTAAAAACAATGTTCCCTCTTACAGTATCCCTCATTCATATGAAAATAAAGCAGGCTGAGTAATGCCTTCCCTCCTGCAATGTACAGCTGAAAATTGCACCGAGGAATACAAATGTGACCGAGTGCAAAGGTAAATCCTGGTGCTTATAGGTAGATTCCTCAGGGATGTTTTTGTTCAATTTATAGCTAGAAGAGAAGTTGAGTTGCAAATGCATGCGTGCAACTTCCCCCGAAGTCAATGAAAGACGCACATACACATGGCGAGCTGAGGCAGTTGCTTACGGGGTTTTTTTGCTTATAAAGGCAGCTTCCTGGAATATTACCTGGGATTTTTGCCAGAGCAAGGACCAAAGATGGCCTAGCTCATTCTATTCAAAGTTACTTAAAAATAATTAAGCTTTTCTTTTTCTTTCCTTTCCCAAACTGCGAGAGGAAACTCCAACAATTTGGCTTGAAATTTGGCAGTTACTTGAGAAGGAGGAGATTAATACCAATAGCTGCTTTGAATTATTTTCCTATTAGTCTTCTTTTAAAGCTTGTGAAATATCAGGGCATCACTGTCACTCGTTGCTCAGAGGCATTGGCAGGTTCTCTGGAGGACATGACTAGCGACGGGGCGACGTGCAGGACCGTGACATGAGCTCCGGCTGCCTGTCCCTACCGGGAAAGGAACAGGATGCTCAGCTGGAGGCTGGAAGCACTCAGCGACGGGGAACGTTACTGCCTTGTGTCTCTCTGCTCTCCAGAAATGGAAAAAAATAAATCCCTAAGCAGAAAAAGGAAAGGGAAAAATCTAGTATTTCTCATGTTAAAACCAACAGAACTTTCTTCTGCAGTTTTAGGGAAAGCGGTGTATCCTTGAGAGAAACATCTAGGGGAGGAATGAGTGTTGCGCTCAGAGGCAGGCTGGGCCAGATCTGCAAACGCCACCAAGGACCTCATTTGCAGAGTTCTCTACCAAGCCCACAAGTCTCTGGAACACCTTGCCATGTTTATTCATGGTGGCAAAGGGAACTTGCAGTATGGTGGGTCAGTGCAGGTGCGCCAGCATCCTGCAGCCTGGTCAATGTTTGACCCTGATTCCCATCAGCAAGTGGAGGGTTGTCCCACACCGTCGACATGCCAACATGTGCTACACGGGCACCTCGAGGAGCTCAGGCTGTGAGAAAACCCCTCCAGGTCCAGCATCGCTGGCTTCTTGCACCTCTTGGTTGACACAGGCTGGGCAAGCCAAGAGGGGATTATAAAACACCTTTCATCTGGGGGATCTCAAGGCGCTTTGCAAACATTGAGTCATTAATTCCCCCGAGTGCCCCTTTGAAGTTGGCAGGTATTATTGGGGGAGCAGAAGAGAGAGCATCGGCGGCTGCGCAGCGGCCGTGGCAGAGGAATGCAGTGACGACATTGATGACATGACTAATTTATTTAGCAAACTGAGTTTAGCATGGTAATGAGGATGTATTTGCCATCATCTCATCATTCATCAGATTTATGAGGCTCTTTAGGCAATGAGCGCTGGTGTGACTAAGTTTAGTTTGATTTGTTCAATTAATTCCTCTAATTCATTTTGGCTGAAGAAAACCCCGTTAGATTGTTTGGCAGGTTAGAGAGACCCCGGTGTTAGAAATGTGTGCGCGCGCCTGCCTATATGCATCTATTTATCTATAGAGAGACACGTGGCTAGGGGTGTCTATGACTACAAAGTGCATTAAGGTTTACTTTAAATCCATTTACTATTTTTATTTCTTGCTTTTGACTACATAAATACTAGTGTATGTGGTCTAATCTAGACCATTTCAATTCAAGGTAGAGTCGTTTTGGGGTTTTTTTGGTATAAACAGGCGTTACAGCAAGGCTTTGGTAGCACTCCTGTTCTTTCTTTGGGTGTAATTGCCCATCTGGGATGCTCAGCAAAGTAATATCTAAACACTCAGACTTCTACGTCCCATGAAGAGCAAATAACATCACTGCTTCTGGTACCAGAAATGTCATGTGGCAGAGTCGTGGCATCACCAATGCGGCTGAGGCCGAAGGGGCCTCTGGAGCCCTTTGGGCCAACCCTCACTCAACACAGGTGCACCACAGATTGGGTTGCTCAGGGTCTCGTCCGGCTGAGGTTGGGTTGTCTCCAAGGACTGGAGATTGCCCCAGGGCAAATGTTTTGAAAACGTATCTCCAAATATCTACTTGCTGGTGAGACAAACTGTGTTTGTGTCTCTGGCCTCTTGTCCATTGCTGGGCAGCCCAGACGAGCATCCTGGTTCCCTGTGGACCGTCCCAGGAGGAAGCTGGAGGCCACAATATGCCTCTTGTCTTGGTGGGTACCGAGGATGTGACACATTACAATCATAACCAACAACAAAAGCAGTGGAGGGTGGATGATGCTCTTCCTGCAGAACCCTTCACGCTGATGCCTTTCTCCATTCTTTCTCTGCTTGTTGATCTCTGGGACAACTGATGCATTAGGGAGCATTGATTTCCCAGCGTGACTACAGCTCCCAGCAGCCTTTTCCTTCAGCTTTGAGTAGTTAATTGGGTGTAAGATGATATTGAAACAAATGGATTTTGGTATTCAAAGGCTGAATGCACACTTGTAGTTGCTTCAGATATTTAGCCAATGGGAAGTTGGTTTTCCGATTTGTGTCCAGGATAGATTTTTCTCTTGTTTTTCCCCCTTCCTTTCTTTTTTTGCCCTTCCCCACTCGTTTTTAAGCTCAGCATATGCCTAAACACAAAATCTGGTGCTCGGGAGCATCATGTTGAACTTACAACAATCCTCTGATGTTGTGGAATCCAGAACCAATGAGTAGATTACTCCAATCCATAAACGTCATTTTATTTCAGCTGTGACTAATATTGCTCCTTTGTCTCTGGGGCTTTCGGATACCGCCTGGGAGCGAGCAGGGCTTGGCTGTACCGAGTCCCAGCCAGATGCCAGCACCAGCAGCCTGGGTTTGTGTCACTGCTGGTCGCTGCTCGTGCGGTGGAAGCATCTGCACTTCCCAGGCAGAAATGAAGGCTCAGCTTGTTGGTTACTGCACAAAATCCAAAGCCATTAGAGTTTACCGATTCTGCCATGCCTCTTTTTAAAGTAAGTTTAAAAAATTTGCCTGCAGAATATTATCGACTTTATCCCTAGGAAAGGCATACCATGGGAATAGAAAGTGAAGTCGTGGTGAAAAAACACCACCTCGACTTTCCTCTGATGCCGAATTTTGAAGAGAGACAAGAAGAAAAATTTCCAGCCCTGCTCCCAGTCTCTTGTGCTGGTTTAAATAAATTGTGTGCTTATATACCTTTTGGGTTTGTCATCTTATGCAGCAGCCTCCATCTGCAGTGTGAAGCATTTCACCTGTTCCAAATCAGCCAGATGCAATTGGGGAAACCATAGCCAAAAAAGCGTGCCAAGACCTGTCCGCAGCCGTGGATTCACCCGGCCGCTGTTTGTGGCAGCGGTGCAGATACACAACGCTGGTTTTATAGGCAAATATGTTCCGGGAGATTCAGGGGAACCTAAAAAGCAGAGTCTGGTCGGGGCTGTCACTGCTGTAGCTCAGCACGGATAGTCGGCAGCTCCTTAAACGGCAGATTTCTGCCCTGCGTATAGCCTTTAGCTAAGGAAGCATATGGATCCTGATAAAGAAATCGGTCTCCAAGCCATGCAGGATGCTCCAGCGGGCGGCCAGCAGTGAGGAGTGGAGGTATAATTTTCACAGATTTAACCAAGAACAATGACACTATTTGCAACCAAGGGGCACAGCCAAAAATTATTTGCTGGAGTGCCAATGCGCGTTCCCTAGTGGGTAATTGGAAAATGAGAACAACCTGTCAAAGATTAGTCCAATTTCTAAAGCAAGCACAAGATGGTCTGATTTTGTTTATGAAAAAAGGGGCATCTAATTAAAACTCAGATTTGGGTTTCAAAGTTAGTTATTTAGAGCTTTTGACTTGTATGTACACACTTATTATCGGTGCGGGGTTACAAAGCACGGCTGAATTCCAGTCAAGGTGGGTTAACCCTGAAAGAGCCGAGCACAGCATCTCCCGGGCTGATGTCTGTCTTCCCCTAATATCAACACTGGCTTTACAGAAAGCAGCTGCTAATGCTCGTAGGTTTGAGGGCTACGGTAGAAACGGTTTTCATTACCATGTTTATTTTATGAGATACATAGTATGTTCTGATGAGGGCTTCTGGTAGTAAATCTTAAGGTTTTGGCTTGGGTTGTTTCGTCGCGTGCTGTGATAAGACTCGGGGAGAAAGCGTGCCCCTGGATCTCATGGAAGGATAGGGAAAGAGAAGACAGCGAGGAGAGGGGCAGAGCAGGGGTTGGCCCTCAGCAGCGTTTGCAGCCCAAACCTGACCCCTCCCAGAGATGTTAACATGGATTTACATCCATAAACTTGTGTCGGCAGTGGAGTTGTGTGGTTAGGAGCCAAGGGAAAATACGATCCTGCCCTGGCAAACCCCCCGTCGCCTGCTGCTGAGTGCTGCGTGTGTCCGCGGGCAGTGCGAGCTCGCCGTGATGGGCATCGCTTGCCATCACATTGATTTCGGTGGCTGACAGCAGCACATCACTTCCCACAGTGGAGCAGCAGTGAAGGACGACACTTTTACACCCCAGAAAATGAAAACATGTTATTTTTTGTGCTATTTTATACTCTCCTGTGTGTTTAGGTTGACATCTAGTGAAGGGTGTATCTGAAGGGGAACACCCCCGTTCACTGATGATATACTTTTTTTTACCTGGTCAGTATGTACCTATATGGAGCATCCATACATCTGCTTACAGATGCCTCTTTACTAAGTCACTCTTTTGGGTTTCTTCACAACCCATTGCAGAAAGTGAGAAAGGGATGATGAAATAGAATCATAGAACCATAGAATGGTTTAGGTTGAGAGAGACCTTAAAGATCATCCAGTTCCAACCCCCTGCCCTGGGCAGGGACACCTCCCACCAGCTCAGGTTGCTCCAAGCCCCGTCCAACCTGGCCTTGAACACCTCCAGGGATGGGGCAGCCACAGCTTCTCTGGGCAACCTGCGCCAGGGGCTCACCACCCTCACAGTGAAGAATTTCTTCCTAATATCTAATCTAAATCTCCCCTCTTCCAGTTTGAAGCTATTACCCCATGTCCTATCACTACATGCCCTTGCAAAAAGTCCCTCTCCAGCTTTCTCGTAGGCCCCCTTCAGATATTGGAAAGCTGTTGTAAGTTGTCCCTGGAGTCTTCTCTTCTCCAGACTGAACAACCCCAGCAATGTCCATGAGGAACATCTCCTTTGCCCCGGATATGTTTCTCAGCAGGGTGATGGCAGCTATCCTCCCTGATGGTCCGATCCTCCCAGGCTCCCAAACTTTTGAGTGAAAAGGAGCTTTTTCTGCAGAACATTTTGCCTTCGTTGCCATTTTGGTACAGGGCAGGTCACAAACCCTCAGCAAAGGGAGGTGCTGGGGGTGCCAAGTGGGTGCTGCCTCTCACCAGCAGTAGGGGAGTTAATAAATCATATCACATGCTTAAAAAATGTTGTGAGCAGAAAATGGGGTGACCCTAGGTTGTCAAGCGGACCTAGAAATGTGTCTTATTTCCATTGAAATGGGAGACCGCATTAAAAAAATAAATTGGTAAAGTTATCCATTTTCCCTGTCTAAACCTCAAGTTCCTCCTCATATTCATGCACAGTCTAAAAGACTTAAAATTATTGCAAATGCTGGGGACTGTCCTGGGCAGCAGGTCAGCAGTTTGTGAGGGAATGAAAGCCTTCCCTTGCAGTGACCGGAAGGGCAGCGCTGCCGAAACTCCTGGAAGGTTGTAGCTTGCAGATGCAGGATGGCTGTTCCCATCACTGGAGGTGGCTGTGGCTCTGGCTTGAGTTGGCCATGTCGAAGTGGTCTCTCTCTGGAAAGAGGGTGAAATGTTAGACGGAAAGAGCTAAATACAAAATTCTGGCTCTCATCTTACTTATTTTGTTATTAAAGGCACCCAAGGTGGAACATAATCCTGCCTCCTCAAAGGCTAGACCAGTGCTGGGAATGTCATGCCCTCCACGCTGTGCCCTTTGAATCCCATCAAAGTCCAGTGCGAAGCAATGTATGGTTCCACCTTTGTAGGACAGGCAACCTCGGCAAATTTTGCAGTGAGACAGAAGGAGAAGGATTTTGGTTTTACTGAGTATTTAACTTCTGGTGTGGTCTTTATGCACAAGCTGTGGTGCCCTCAACTTGCCAAAGGGGGTTTGCTCTGCCTCCTCCAGAGCAGCCCCCACCCCCAGCTCAGCCAACTCACCCCGTGCATGCGGGAGGAGAATGGGCAGCTCAGTCCCCCCATCTGCGGATGGGTGGGAGGTGCCTCCACCAACATACCCGTGCTGTGCTGAGCTAGCACTGCTGCTAGGCTGCTCTCTGCAAAGCTAAACCTACCGTCTCGATGAAACATCTCCTCCTGCCAGCGCCAGCCCCGGCGCTTGGAATCTATGCGCTTGTCACCCGAGCTTTTGCACATAACAATACGATGCATTGCAACTGCGTTATAAGAATCATAAAAAATCCCGGCACGCATAACACATTCACTTCATATAAATATTTCCAAAAAGTTCAGTGATTGAAGACTCAAATCATATTGCAGTGCAGTCTTGTTTATTCCACAACATTATTTTTATTGCAGGAAGACTTATACATAACCTTGAATTTCAAGTTCGGTAGAACAGACAAAGTATTTGTTTAGAGGGCAGGACGATTAAAACCATTTTTTTTCCCTGTTTGAATTGGATAAAATTGTAATATATCCTTTACGTCACAGTAGCACCCTAGTGGTTATCATGTTGCATTAGTTACATGAGTTTTCAGTGAACATTATACAGTATATACTACTTTCAGTAAATAGACCAGTCATGCTTATAGTTACATGGAAAACTCCAGGAAATTTGTGATGACATTCCCTGCAGGTTAGTAATTCTACCCATTATTTATATTGGTTTGATTTGAGCTTTAAAATAATCTGGTGAAACTAGATAAGGCTCAACGTTCTGCAAAAACTTTATTTCGTACAAGTCTAGAAATAATTTAGGCTAAATATTTGGGATTTACCAAATTCTACTGTCAAGAATTTTCTCCTTTATACCTTAGACAGCACAGATTAAAAAATCCCCAAAAAACTTTTTGAGTAACATAATTGCTGATTGTTTTTTACATCCTTGTGCATCATGAAAAATAACACGACCTTACGTTTAGAGCAAAATTTGTTTTCCAAGTGGGTCGGGAGGCGCGGTCCCTCTCTGCTACCAAATCATTCCTAAACCCGCACCACGTGCTCTCGGCATCTCCAGCGTAACGTACAACAACATTTGTGCTACAGCCCATCTTTAGTGAGCGACCACCTGCCCCGAGTAACCATTACAAACGGTATTGAATAACCACCTCTCCAGCATGACCAGAGACCACCCGGCATTTGGGCAGCAGCTTCCCAGCATCAGGTTTTATTGCCGGCGCGGTGTGTGCGCGCAGCTCCCTGTGCTCCCCGGGGACCCCCCTGCGCGCACCCACGGGTATCGGCCGAAACCTGCCGGGGTCAGAGTTTGTGCACAGGATACGGGCACTTTCCGTTATTCGGCGTATTCACCAGAGGTTTTACATGAGGCAACAGTTAAATAACACTCCGCACTTAACACATGTCTGAGCATGTCCATCCTGATTTTGCAGAGCTCTTAAGTATCTGCTTAAATTGATGCATATGCTTAAGCTTATCCCTGTAGAGTTAAGCATGAAAAGTATGTATTTAACCTTAAACATATGCTTAAACGCTTTGCTGAATGGAGACCATAAGGCCTAATCCAGTGATCATTTAAACCAATATCGCATTATTTCGGTGGCTGCTGTGTGTGTCCGTTTATCGTAGTACTGCAGATAGATGAAAAAAAGGAGCAGATGTATCGGTGTTTCGTTGACGTGAAGCCCTTTATATGCAAAACCCTTTTAATTTTAAGTATTCTGCTCAAGCCAATTTTTAATGGACAGACAGTGCCAAATTCCTTTTTTTTCTCTATCGTGGTAATACCCTAATATATTTTTTCATTTTTTTCTGGTCTGTCTTACTCCGCGTGGCCTCTGCATTCCTACACACAGCATCTGAGCTCCTGCTCAGCCCTCTGTAATAAAAAACCTGTCTCGCTGGGGAAGAAACTATTTGTTAGCCCTGCGGATGTCTTACGGTGTGTGGTTTACTGACAACTCTAGCTGAAGCAGGTGACTTTCCTTTTTCCAACTGGAAAAGAAGGAGAAAACAACCCCCATGGCCACCTCTGCCTCCATGCAAAGCTGAGCCCCTCTCCCTCCTTGGGGCTGCAGTGGGCGCATGTGGGGATTTCAGTTTGCCGGTTCTTGAGTCTTATTTTTTGTGACCTGTAGATTTTTTTAACAGATACGTGAAGCTTTTCCTTCCTGCTGGCTGTTTTTGTCTCCCCCATCCCTGCTGCCATGCCCCCTTAGCCCTGCCAGCAGCCCTGAGCCTGGGGACCGGTCCTGCGCCCCGAGTGTTTCTGCACCTCCCTGCCAGCCCCTTGTGCAGCCCCGGGCAGCCGTGGAGCCCTGCACATGTATAAAGACATAAGAAAAGCATAAAGGCATAAGAAAAGGCTCAACTCATGTCTAGCGAGAAAAAAATCCATTCCCATATCTCAGGTAACACCAGTAAAAGATGCTGAGGAACGTGACTTGGATGAGGATGGAGCAACCCTTCCTTTGAGATACTATTTCAATTTCCATTGATCCAAGACAGAGGTGATATAGAATCATAGAATCATAGAATTAGTGAGGTTGGAAGGGACCTTTAAGATCATCAAGTCCAACCGTTAACCTACCCTGAAGAAAAAAAAAAAACAAACCAAAAAACAAAACAAACAAAAAAAAACCACCCCAAAAAAAACCAAAACAAACCACCACCCACCCACTTCTAAACCATGTCCCTAAGCACTTCATCTACCCTTTTCTTAAACACCTCCAGGGATGGTGAATCCACCACCTCTCTGGGCAGCCTATTCCAATGTTTAATAACCCTTTCAGTGAAAAAATACTTCCTAATATCCAATCTAAACCTGCCCTGACATAACTTGAACCCGTTTCCTCTTGTCCTATCACTTGTCACCAGGGAGAAGAGGTCAGCTCTCTGATATATCTGATATATCTGATATCTTTCATTTTAGCCCTGCGTGGACTTGGTGTCCATCAGCTTGTCCAATTGTCTCTCTTTACGGATTTCTACTGAAACTTCACGTTGTGCCCTACTCTATGCTATAGCTGTGAATGCTCATCCTAATTTATTTG
Source organism: Anarhynchus alexandrinus (assembly GCA_008711295.1). Lineage (NCBI taxonomy): Eukaryota > Metazoa > Chordata > Aves > Charadriiformes > Charadriidae > Anarhynchus > Anarhynchus alexandrinus. The sequence goes on along the minus strand of VUYV01000207.1, from coordinate 1,038,933 downwards.
CTGCCAGCGGTGTTGGGTCCGTGGCTGTGCCGGAGCAGTGAGCTGCACGCCAGCAACCGGGGCAGCAGCGCTCATCCCTTCTTCTAAACTTCCTCTCGTCCTACCGAGCAGAAGGTAGAGCAGCCTCGAGGGAACTCGGTCTCCTTGTAAAATAAAGTTACTTATAGATGTGCCCCTTCTCAAGTGCTTTGGGACTTACAGTTGAAAGGAAGCTACTCTGTGTTATTGTTTGTTTATTGAACCGATCGGTCAATATTTGGCTACCAACACCCTGGGATTCTCAGAACTTGGCTGAGGTAGACCATAGAAACACACAAACAAAAAAGCTTTTTTGGCTTTTCCCCCTCCCTGTAATTGTCACCAACAGCTGAGCGCCTAAACTGAGGCAGGCTGGCAAAATGTCTCTGATTCCTCCAAAATAGCCAGAAGGGGATCGTATATGTGTGTGTATTTATAATTTATATTTAAAAAAATATTTCTTCAGCAATTTATAACTTGTATGTTAAGGCTACGGAAAACAGGACGAGAACGTACAGCTCTATATCAGTAGAAGCTCCTGCTAATTTTGCAAACCTCCCAGGCTCTTCCCTATGTTAGAACAGAAAGGGACAGAACCCGCGTTTTGTTTAGTTTGTCGAAGTCACTCGCTGCCGGCCCGGGAAGCTGTACGCCAGCTTTTGGGCTGAAGTGGCTTTTGTTGTGGCTGAGATATAAACCCTTTATAAAGGTTTGTAATGGCAATGCTGACAAACAGCACAAAAAGTGGCGCTAAATGGGCGGCGTTATAATATATTGTAACTTTCTAGGAGGTTTATAGGTAGCGGGTAGTGGATTAGGCTGGCTGGAAACAGACTTTTAGCAAACCTGGTTCTCGTACCCCTTTGGTGCCTGTGTATAATTTCCAGTTCAAAATCAGGAGCAGGAGCTGTGGCTCCAGCAGGAGCTCCGGCGCGGAGGCTGGTCCCGTCCCTATCCCCAGCCTGGTGCAAGCACCGCTGGGGTGACTCTGCTGGTGGCTGGAACCAGCAGCTCCGAGGCACGCCGCCGCTCCGGCTCACTCCCCTGACCTATAAAATCAGGTTAATATTTCTCTGTCTCTCACTGGGTTATTGTAAAGCTGAATAGGGCTCCCGTAGTATTGTGGCTTTTACAGCAGATACCTAAAACTTTCTGATGGTGTTGTTTAATACATTGTTTTCTTTCCTGATGTTTCCTTCCATGTCAACAAGCATCTTCACGCTCTTAATTTTCCTTGATATGTTGGATATATTTTAGCATGTGACATACCTGTTAATTATTGTGTATGTGGATGACCACTGAGCACAGCATTTTATAAACTAAAAAGTTTCTAGGTGAGTAATGGGGCTAATCTACCTACACAGGTGACTAAACATGTAGAGGGGAGGATACTGGGTTGTACAAGATGGACACTGCTGGTTAGGACGTGCGCAGCGGGACGCTTTTGCTCCCACTAAACCCAATAGCGGGTTTCACTGGGGAGAGAGATGAATTTTTAAAATGCCCCATTAAGAGCCCAATCCTGCCACCCCCGCTCACATGAGAAATCCCATTGATATCAGGGAGTCCATTTGCCTGATTAAGGACTAATTCTGTGAATAAGGATTTGCAGGAAATGGCCTTATCTCTTCTGCATACCACAGATCCTGCTCTCTAAATGTGTTTGCTGTAAGCGCTTATCGTTTATGTAAGTGCCCTTCAATGGACATTTATATAATGGGGTAAATATTTAAAAAGTTGTGCAGTGCTTTAGCTATGCAGGGCTAAAGGACGTGAATGCTGCTGGCTGGAGCGTCGGGCACCTTCTCCCCCCAGGTGCCGGGAGTTATAAAAGGGGAAACCGTGTGACTGCAGGAAGGTTTGGGAAACACGGTGCCGTGCGAGAGAGAGATCTTGATATTAGCATTTTATTTTTTTTTTAAGTGGTATTTATTAGGGTAGAAAATACACCTCTGCCGAAAATGTGAGTAAAACCAGCTCGGAAATAATGTAGGCGCTTAATAAGAAAAGGTTTGTCGTAACTTTGCTTTCTGGTGAGCTGTCAAGCGAAACTTCGGCGTTATAAATAATGGTGTTTCAAAAGGAAATCAAGAGGGTAAAATGTCGTGAGGAGGTGGCAAAACCCTGAATAGCGTGTCTTTCCCTGGAATATAGATATGCCATTATTTATGAACGTTTCTGGTAAAACACGTGCAGTGACTAAGGAGGGGTCGGTTGGGTTTTTTTTTTAAATTTGAGTAAACTCTTTTCATTGTTTGTCAGTCAGCAGCAGAAACTACAGTTAACAAATTAATGAAAACCAAGTGATGCCTTTGAAGAATTTTTAAATGGACCTTAACAGCTGCCTACGGCGACTTGCTCAAAGTGAAAAAAAAAAAATAAATAAAAAAAATAAAATTAAGGTGAACTAGCCACTGTTACTAAGAGTCAATTGACAGAAGGCATGGGTCATTAATTTTGTGTCCTTTGTTTTGTCAGTTTGTTTTCGTGAGGCCTGGTAGAGAAAGTAAAACCAGTCAAGCTGAAAATTGTCTGCTCTGTAGCTTATTTCCCCTCCCAGCACGCCCTGACCCAGGGGAGCGGGCTGCGGGGCCGCGGCCCTCCTGCCCCTCCGCGCGCCCCCCGGCACAGGTAGGGGTTTGGTAGGGGCAACGGTTCATTCTGCCCCAGCTCGGCTTTAATCACCTGCAGGTTGCCCACGTCGGGAGGAACGAAAACGTCTTCCCGCGCGCAATAATTTGAGCGAGGGAAAAAGATCCCGCGGTGCTTTTGGCCTTAAAGTAAACTCTGACCGAAAGTCAGAAGAAAAGAAAAAGCTGTGACCAAAGGGAAAAATAAATATATTATTAATTTTCAAACATCCTCACCATTATTCCTGGGCCTGTTTCTCCCTCACCTGTGTATCCTTCCCACCCAGGTCCCTGGGGTGCCAGCGGGGGGGTGGGATGCTGCAGGGCAAGGACCGCAGTCCCCAGTGCCTGGGTGGGATTGCTTCTCCGACCAACACCCCGCACAACCCCTGTGAACCCAGACTCTTTTATATTTAGGTAAATCCTGAATATCTCCATTAAAAACAATCACAGCTTGTCCAATTTTATGTAGGGAGGTTTGGTTTAGCCCTCCGATTGTGGTGGGATCAGAGGTCCTACAGCTGGCACAGACCGTGTCCCTGCGTGGTCCACGCACAGAGGAACGCATCCCTCTGCTGATAGTTTTCTCCTTAAAACCCAAAAACGGTTGGTGGGATTCAAAGAAAGCAAACATTATGCACTTGCAACCAAATCCCATAAAATTAGCAATGAAAAGACTTTTCTTTCTGTACTAGAGGTACGGTAGGTGACGGGTAGTCATCGGATATGCCAGGCAGATGCTCGTTGTTCTACTTTTCCATAGCGAGTGCGCCCGCGTGAGATCCGGCAGCCCTCCAACGTGACCAGGCGTTTCCGTGGCTGCCGAGCTGAACCCCCGTAATCTCTCCCTGAGATTTAAAAGATAAATGCCAACCCTTGGCACATCGTTATACCAAATTAAGTTGTTCCTCCGCGCCTGCGAGGTTTGGGTGGATAATTGAATTCCTCTTCGTTTTTGGTTCGAAACAATCTTTTTCATCATTAGGCTGGTTGCCAGGAGTGGGTGTTTGTGGCCGGGTGTTATTGCTGGGGCTGAGGGCCAGTGTGCTCATAAACAGAGAAGTGACATAATGTCTTTGGTATAATGAGACAGCTTAATGCAAAGCACCGCAGGAATTAGGGGACACGCTTCAGGAATGGAAATAAAGCGTATGGAAAATGTGCGTTTAGCGCTCTGTCAAAAAGACACCCGGAAAAAAGCCCACCTATTTGATTAAATACTCTTGGAATGTAACGTTGGATGTATTACGAAACATGATTACTTTAGCTCCATTATCTTAACGTTCATTGGAAAGAAATTGCAATTAATCGAGTCGCCTTTAAACCAACAGTTAAAATTGATTTTGACACATGTCAAAACCTCACAGTTTTGGCATTATCTTCTGGACGCTGGATGTTGGTGGGAACGTGCTAAAAAGGTCTTTCTTCCTGTTGAGAGATCGCTAAAGTTTTTTTGTTGTATGATTTAGTATTGATGTTGCTTAATATTTGTTTTCAAGAGACCAAAACAGTTTGCTGAATCACTTTCATGGTTCATTAAAGCAAGAGCTGCAGCTTCTGTTCTGCCTGCCTAGATAACATTTGCAGATAAACACAATTTCCTGGAGTTTGTGCTTTTTTTTGTGGTTTTTTTTTTGTTTTGCTTTCTCCTAGGTCAAGCCCAGAACTTTTACCTTTTGAAACAGATTACGCTTTCAAAATATTGTATGCTAAGTGTGCGTTGTTGCTTGTTATCTATAAATCAGATGCAGAATCTTAATGCCTAAGAATGTTCCGTTAACTCTAAAGAGAAACATTCACTTTTATATAGGAAAAAAAGTCTTGGCAGACAAGTTGGAAGTACCAGATGGAATAGGTTGTGCCACACGGATTATAAGATTTCCCCCCCTCCTCCCTTCTTATTGATGTCTTAAATTGAACATGTTCCATCTGTCTGCCCTCAATAATGAATGGTTACTTTTTTTTTTTTTATTGTAAAGGTAACAAATTCCATATAGAATAAATTAATTCAAGCATGTAATGAAATGTGCTAGGAGTGTGTGTGTGCGTTGGAATTATGTGTAGAAATCTAATATAGATCGTGAACTGCAGCAGGTGAGACCGGTGGCAGAATTGACAGCAGCGCAGGGAAGGGCAGCTCAAAATCGCTCTTAAAAACGACGCTAGGAGAAGTTTGCAGCGAGAACCTCGGGATCTCCTAGGAAGAGAAATTCAGTCATGCCACAAGTGTTTATTCTATTTAATAGTACTTGGATGTAGGGCTTTCAGTCGTGTCAGGTCCCCCTCCAGCGTGAAGGGGCTGTAAGTAGGCAGAAATGTGGGTTTTACCTATATCAAGACCTCTTCATGCTGCTGGAAGGAAACGGACCATAATGCCCATTAGGCTCCAGTTCCTCCGCGTCTTCTGAAGAGGATGAACGTTGTGCTGTTAGACCAAAAGCATTTTTAATTTCTCCTCACTGGAATAAGTCCAAAGGATATAAACTTAAAACAAACTCAAGTGCTCCGTACACTGAAGCAAAAACAAAGTAACCTTTTAATGCGGTGATGAGCTGTTGGGTTTCAGGGACTGATATGTTTGGTTTGAGATAATTCCCTGCTCCTGCTCGAGAGTGCATTTTACTTTCTCTTCTTTACTCTGTAGTGGCTCGAGATAAAGGCGCTGTGCCTTTTTTGCACGTGTTGCTATAAATAGAGGATTAAACGCAGAGTTTTAAATGCTGAAACAGGCACACTTTGCTGTTAAAGTTGACTTTCTTTTCGTATGAACACACAAATATATGTATTTTTGTTCTCGCATCGACGAATTTTAAAAGGCTGGCTCTTTAAACTTTTGGGAACAGTTGGTTTTGATTTTGGACGTAATAATCTTTTCTTTCTGTGACAAGGGTTTTTATCTGGGATTGGAAATTACTCTTTCTTTACTTACAGATAATTGATGCAGACCGAACTTGTTAAAGTCAAAACAAACAACTCGGTTCTTTATTACATGCTTATGTGCTTAGTCACCGACTTTATATTAGATTCTGCAAATGGTACAATTTATGCAGTGACATGTCGGAGACTTAATGTTGTAATTTTCCTGTTCCTAATGGAGAATTAAGAACCTAGAGAAGCTCGGAGGTTCACATGCGCAGAATCCCTACTGCTCGGGTGCAGAGGTCTCGCAAAAATTTAGTAAGTGAGAAGGAGAACAAAGATCCTTAGTTGGGGGAAAAAAAAAAATTGGATCGCCTGTGGCTGAGAAGCTGATTGGGACAGGTAGGCACAGTGGGGCGCGGGATAATGAGGCACATGGCAAATGTGATGCACAGATGTGAAGCCAACTGTAGCTTTGGTTCCAGGAGCCGCGCATGCCACGGCGCTGCGCCTCGGGGCTATGTCTACACCAGAACATTTGGAGCAGTAAACGACGGGCAACATTAGGTTCAAATTAATCTATTACTCCAGAGCTGTGAAATGTTGGTTGCTTGTTGCGGAATTACATTGCCTCTGGGTGAAATGTTTTAGGGAGATTTTAATGCATGCTCATGGCTCGCAGAGCAGATTAGGAGGAGAAAGGGAAATTAGAAGGGTTAGGAGGGCCGTTGAGGTGCACATTTCTGGTTAAAGTATATGAAAAGGGTATTACATATTTCGCAAACAGGCCTGCTCTCCTGTTGGCCACCTGCTGGGGCTGAAATACCCTACGCCGTAATGAAGGCAGGTTTACAGAAGCCTTGTAAATAGTTTAGAAAGCAGATAGAGGCGACGTCGGCCTTTCCGGAAAATTTGGGAACATTTCTTCTCTCCCACTTCGGGCTCCCTAAAGCCCTGACTGAGACAAAGCCAAACTTTGACTCTCAGCTATTTACCACTTCAATTTTGACCACGCCGCTAAATGACAGGTAGTCTCCTAAAGTTTCACAACACGTTATTAGGATTAAGTAATCAGATCCAAGCTGTTTTCCCCTGGTACCTAAGTGGTCCTGGCAGGCCCCTTTAGACAGACCCGCGGTCCAAACGGACGTGTATTCCAAGCTGTAGCCTAAGATATTCTAAATCCTCCTCAATTAAATAAACTTTATTCGATCAGCACAAACTGTTTGGACCTATCTATAAAGAATATATTTCTTTTACTATATTGTTGCTTTTCTTATAAAAACACTTAATTGAAATGCCTAAGAGCTGCCCAGCACAAAAGTCAATAAAAAGCCTAGAATAGAGTTTATAGGGGTTGTCTATGTACATAATTAAATCCTTCAGGCACTTTAAAACTCTGCAAAATAAATGGTTATGCAAGAATGGCCTGCTGAGAGAAGAAATGCTTGTATCAGCTTTAAGCAGCTGCTCTCTGCTCGGCGTTTCTGGGCTGGAATGAGAAAGCTATTAGAAGAGGGGACGACTGCGAGCCCCGTACAAATCATCTTTGTTACTGACACTTCGGGGAGCGCTTTATGGTGGCCGTCAAACCCAATACAGGGCTCGGGCAGTGCCTGCAAAATTCAAGTGGCGTTATTTAAAACGGAGACGGTCGCGACAAACCCGACATCTATGCCCAAATAGCGTTAGGGGCCGGGCTGGAGGGAGCTGAGCGGGAGTTACTGCGGCGAGGCACCGCCGGGCGAGCGTGCGGCTGAGTCCCGGGTCTGATGGAATAACAGAGGTTAATTGCTTGCAATGGTCTATTGCTGTAATAGGAGTAAAAGGGGAGGACTGTACTTAGATTTGATTTCACTGTTCTTCAGGGAATACAGATCGAGGGGGTGGGATTGTTATTAGGGGCAAAGGAAGTAGTGCTAAAAAAAGAAGAGTTTAATGAATGTAACCAATAGAAAAATTGTAGGTTTGTTTCTCCCTCTGGCCCTCAAAGTTATGATAAATGATAGCACAAGGAAAAGATAACCTACCATGAGAGTAGGATCACCAAGGCCAAATACTAAAACTCCCAGCTGACTGCCCCATACACTGCAGCCTCTGTTCGTGTTTATTTTTTCTGCTCACTCTTGGTTTCGTCAATCAGTATGATAGACGATAACTCCTGACTAGAGCAGCCTGTGTCCTGCTCTCTCACGGTGGGTAGCATGTTGTGGTTGGCGCCGTGCAGTCGGAGGATCACCCGCATCAGAAGCATCAGGGGATGAGGTAGGGAGCCGTCTTCCAGCAGCCCAGCTCCTGGGAGAATAGCAGGCAGCGGTGTTATCAGCACGCAGCCGCGCTGCCAAGAAAATGACCACACATTAGTAGCTTTGTTTGGGTAGAGTCTAGGGGGGGGACGTCGCTCGCCAAAAATCGCGACGCTCTCTTCTCTGTTAAATCACCCCGCTCGCGAGTGTTAAAAGATAGCTTGCTCGAAAAGAAACCATACGCGGCTCGCCCGAGGCGAGGCCGCGACAAGGCTGCGAGCAGCTCGGAATTTGTAATGCTTTATGTCTTGAGAGGCAGACACACACACACACACACACACGCACACCCCAGCCCCGTCTGTCTCGAGACAGCAACAGGTTTGCCGCTCGCTTCTGCGGCCGAAGCGTCTTCTGCCCCGGCCCGGGGCAGCTTTGCCTCCCCTTTCCCAGCTCCTTGCCTTGCTTTGCCTTCCCCCCTGCTTTGCTTTTCCTTCTCCCCCTGCCTTGCCTTTCCTCCTGCCCTTCCAGGAAATCTGTAAAAAAGGGAAAACGGGCTTTTGCTGGCCGCTGACATGTGAAAAGCTGCTCATTAAGCCAACAGCTCATCAGATGGATGGAATTTCCTGCGCGCTATCGGCAGATCGCTAGCGTTGTTTATCTCCCCTCCCAGCGCTGATGTTCGCCGGGCGTATTGTCATCGAAGGTTTTGCTCCTATTTCACTAATTAAGGAAAATAGAAAGCGTGTTTACTGTTGCTGAAACCTCAGCTTTTGGGGGGAAGTTTGGGAGGGCCTCTGGGGCCATTTTCTTTTCGAGCCGAGCACACCCTGCTCCCCCAGCGAAGGAAGTAGCCAATGTGAAATTCTTTTGATATCTTGTGATGTAGCAGTGGTCAAACATTTCCTGTTCAACATTTTTTCCAATGTATCTGTGGTTCTTTTCCCAGGAACAACTGTTTCAGGATTTTGGTGGACTGGGCTTTACCAGACACTTGGGGCAAAGCTGATAAAACGCATCCACCTCGGAGCAGGGCAGCCGATGCGACCGCGCTCCCTCGGAGCATCCAAACGGGCTTTTTAGGAAATAACCCCGTGTGCGCTTTCCCGCTCGGCGTAAATTTCTTAAATGAAACACATCTTTCCTCATTCTCACTGGTCTCTCCCTAATAACTGCTGCTCTGTGTTGAGGTGAAATTTAACACTAGAATATTAGTTTTATTCCAGGTAATTATGTTACTGCTCATGAACCCTTGGATTTAGGGTTGGTCTGTTTCTAGTTATCCTGCCAAGTTTTTTACTTGACGGAGGGGGTCTGTTTCATACTACTTGGCCTCCCAACCTTTGTAACCCCTGGTTTCCTCTCTCTTCTGAATCACAAGTTTATGTTCTCCCCTTCTGTGAAAAGATTGAAAGCTTGCTCAAGTACAAACTGACCAAAAAGCAGTAGTCATTTTTAGTAGATCTTTTCTTAGCAAAATATTTTTGCTGAAAAATAAGGTAAACGCAGTTGTGACTGCTGATAGAAAGGAATCCAACTATTAATAGAAAGCAGAGAGGGGTTTTGAAACAGGGCTTCCACTGTTACAATGGAGACACTTTCTACTACTTTATTTAGTGCAACACCTGTGGCTGCTCGCATTGCTCGTGGCTGAAATAGTCCAGGTCTAGGCAGAAAAAAAATACTGCAGTTTCATTAACTTATTTGTAGTTTATATCAGTGCTGTGGCGAGGGTTGGGCTCACGGGGACCCGGTTTGTGGAGGGGGCCTGGGAGCCAGAGCTGGTGTGTGACGGATAAGACCTGGTGAACAGGGGTCCCGTGCTGGGACTGCTCAAAGAATGCATGGATGACCCCAGATCCCATGCGCCATGAGTGAGTGAGTGCTCGTGGGACATACCTGCCACGAGTGGGGTCCGTGTGTGTGCCCACGGCGAGCATCCGGGCTGGTCCCCGCACTGTGGATGCTCCACTGCATCCGCACACCTGCGCCCGGGACCTCGCCGCCTCCTGCCATGGCTCTGCCTACAGCTCCAGCTCTAGTCGGAGGGGAAAGTGGAGTAAAAAGAACAGCAGATGATAGAAGAGAAAACTGTTAGGTATTTGCGTACTCAGATCATCCCAGGAAATACCCGTGAATGATTTAACTTCCCTAGTTGAACCACTTTGTGTTCCTGCTTGCTCTGAAAGAGATGCTCAGTGTTTTCCAAGTCAGATATTGCTTCTTAAACTGAATCAAGAATGTGTTATCTGCGTTTTGACCGCTCTCTGCGTGCACGGACCTCTGGCCTGCTCCTGCCACCGTTCCTGGCTCAGGAAGTCATCTGCAGCCTTCTGCGGGCAGCCACGCAATTAATGTCCACCTCCCTCCTAAGGGCAGCCACATTGCCTCAGTGGGGTGTAAGCACATGGATGTATTTGCTAAATCTCGTGGTTTCTTTCTGCCAACCACCATTCCCATTAGGTTTTAGTAACTGGCTTCCCAATACTCATCCAGACTGTGGCTTCGGGTACTGTGTCAAAAAGCTGTAATTGTTCATTCTACATGAAATACTGCTGCAGAGGATCTGAATGTGACATCTTCATAGTGGAGGTGCGAGAGGCGTATGGCAGCGTTTATGCAACAAGAACTAACACTTTCTTTTAAATACTGGAAGCAAGAGGAATTCAGATGTGTACCATAAATGTTAGATTCTAATTGCTCCGAGTATAGGAGGAACAGCCAATGGTGCTTTATTTGTTTTTGGATGAAAGTGGATTTTGAGCATATTCAGGAAGTTTTAAAAAGGCAAACAGGACTCAGGTGCTTACAGGCTTTAAATGGGCCTCTTTGGACTCTCCTCTTGGTTTCCATAAAAGTTAACTCCTGAGATTTATCTTGGACATAGAACGACGTGTCGAACAAAATAATTTACTTTCTGCTTGATAAATATATAGACAGTAAAACGCTGCTAAGCTGGTCATTGAAATTAGGGGCAGGAAACAGGATTCCAGTCTTTTGACACCGTAGTGAAAGAGCTTCTGAGTCCAAAGCGTGGGAAAAAGTTGCTTCGGCTCTTTACTTCTCCGTTTCTACAGGCAAGATGATTTTTAACAAGCAGGTTTAATCACAAGAAAACAACATAGACTTACTGAGGCTAAATTAACGCATGTTTAAAAATTACATATATCCAGCGCTTAAACTCAATTAATTGCCTTGACCGACCTAATTCAGCGATATGCACTTCTTTTAGCTCATATTTCAATATGAGTTTTATTGGCCTTTTATAGCCCTGCTCAATTCAAACCAGAACGTGCTGGGGCTTTCCCAGCCCTGATTCCTCTGGGTCCAATTCTGTTTTTCTTCTTCAAGATCTGATTCTGCTCCCATTGTATTCCAGGACAAAACCTCCAGTAATGTCAGGAAACCAACAGCCTTTATTCCCACTGAGGCTGGTGGGAAGCAGAGCTGGGTAAGAATTGCCAGGTTCTTCTGTTTTTCTTAAACTAAACAATCCAGACTCCTTTGGTTCCCTCTCACAGACGGTCTGTCCGAGCAACCCTATTGTGAACCTGTTCCAGTCTGAATTTTATTCAACGTGGGTGACTCAATTGCGCGTAGTGTCCCTGTGATCCCAGCAATGTGTTGTGTAATAGAGTGAATAATCTCTTGGCTTAATTCATCGGAGACACACTTTGGCCCTTATCAAGGTGTGCCTCGTTGATACCGTGTAGTCATCCCTAATCACCGCTCCAAGAGTCTTTCTCAGTCCTAAAGGGTGAAGGACGAGTTTCGGGTTTGTAACAGATAACTTGCTATTTGTATTATTAAATGTCAAGCAATTTCTTCCCTTTTGGTTTACACGCCCCTACTTTCTGTGATAAAATCACAAATGAAAGCATTTAACAAGCACCGTGAGAAGATTGCCCTATAGGAAAGTCCACTAATAATCCTCCTTCAACCCATAGCACTTGTCTTTTCCTTCCAATAACTTCCTGACATTTCCGGACAAGCTGGAAGACAACTGAAAATCATGTAAGAGAAGACCTGGAATAAATGCAAATGTTGCATAGTCTTCAGCATCAATTTGCAGACCCAAGTGTGCAGTAAGCTTATACTGCAAGATTTAAAAAGTGAGAAAAGCCCCACCGGATCTGACAATCTTCCTGAACAAACAAAAAAGCCTTGAGGTTTCCCTAAAAAAGCTAATGAAGAAAAGACTGCATTGCTGGAAAGGCAAAGTATATACTTTATTACTTTGCAAAGTGACTTTATATTAGAAAGGCACATAAAAACTGTTCACCTGCAAGTGAGGAGCGCTTCTCCCTTTGTGCAACAAAACCTTTGTTCCACATGACATGCAAAATTTCACCTTAAACTTTGAAATCTTTTCCTGTAACTGAAGGGACACAAAGATTTGACCATCCTCTCTATCCAGTGGCTTTCTCTGCATAGTCCTTCTTCCCATGAATTTCAAATAGTTTGCTTCCAAAATGTAAAATCACACTGAATTCAAGTAAAGTGACAGCATGCACCGGTTCATTACATTATGTGTCAGAGTAAATCAGTGGTCCCCCAGCTCCTTTTCGTCAGAGATCTCCTCTGCGATGGCTTGGCAGATTGGCACTGCTTCTGTCTATCTCCCACGTCACCTTGTTTCCTACTCATGTACAATTACACTCTACATACGAGCTGCTTTTGCCACTTGCTCTGGTTTAGGTCCCTGCAATACCAAAGAGAAGCTGCTTTGCTTTCGAGGCACCGGCCCCGGACATGTCCTCGAATCTCTTTTACAGCTTTCTTCTGATCCCTATCTTTCCCTCTACCAAGATGAGGAGGAGAAAATATGCAGTTTGGGGTTTGCTCTGGCTTAGCAGTGCTATGAGTTGTGCATACAATGTCTGCATTTTCCATCTCAGGATTGCTGAAAAGAATTGGGAGTGCGAGACAAAACAAATGATGAGACTATTAAACCATCGCACGCTTTTAGGTTACTTATGCATGAGGATGGATGTGCTTGAAGTTTCTCTGAAGACATTACCCTTATGTAAAACTTTATCTAGCTGTAAGATTTCACCTTTGCTATGGCTTCTTATATGAAATTCATTTATTTTGCAAAAAGTTGTTTGGCTGTAATCTTTGCCACTATTTCTGCCATCCAACATGCAAACCCTGCTATGGATTCAGTAAAGACAGACCTGTTCACAGCTGAGAACGTTATCTCACCCAGCTGGCTTACCGTGAGTTTCCCTACCGTATGCTGTGAACGTCGCTTTGCGCCTTTAGGATTAGTATTGACAATGAGAGGGGGAAAAGGGCTCAGGGGAGGTTTGTTGATTCCTCTCGTGGTGAGGATCCAACACCTACAGCAACAGGCTTCTACTCATTTTGGTGATTTTATTTGATAGGACCGTGCCCCAAACTTTAGAGGTGACGATTAGCTTGCATGTGTTTGTGGATGAGGATCTGCTGAGTTCAATTTTTTTGGTCATAGCAAAGTTGGAGGCAGTGGATCCCTTTCCACTGCCACAACACGACACACCAGCCCTGATGTATGGTCGTGGCAGACTACAATGCTCTTCACACGGATTAAATGCTGGTCCTGGCTGGAACAAAGGAACACGTCCACGGGGAGAGGCGGGATGCCGGGACTGGGCTCCTGCTCCCCGGCCCCTTGGGCTTCATTCAGCAGCAGCGTCTCGCGGTCGCTTTGTTTATTTGTTCCGCGATTACGTGTATGAGCTTCCAGAATTTATGAGATCAGAGGTCAAGTGAAAGGTCACAGTTCACAGGTCAAGTGAGAGGCTAAAATTTGTGAAACCAAGGAAATGACAGGACAGTGCCAAGTGAAAGGTCAAAAGTCAAGTGAAAGGTTCAGCGTGGATGAAAGTGAGCAGCCTGCGCGCCGGCCGGACCACACACCCAAGCGGGTCCATACCAATGTCCTCAGCATCAAAATGCGGCTGAAATTTCATTCCCTGGCGTAGACCCGGGACAGGAGATGGGCTGAGCAGGCATCGCTCAGATCAGGCTCCAGCGCTGGCTGTGGTGGTGCAGTTTGAGGTTAATTGAGGTTGATTCAATCTTGGGCTTGAATAGGTATTGACAGCGAAGAATTTTGAGCTTTTCTCACAAAATTTCCATCAGGCTGCGACAGGTCAGAGTCAGATCCTCTCCTCTTGCCAATAGTTGTAGTTTCATCTCTCCCGTATAAGTCAGTGTCAGTTCATCCTCCTCACCTCTTCTGCTTCTGCTGCCATATTTACGTGCAAAATTATTCTTGCACATATGTAAAGCAGATCAATGAAGATACTGTTCCACGTTTGAACAGCTTTGCATCAGAGAACAATCATTTCCATTTGATTCCCATTTCAGTATGCTTTCCTAACCGCAGCTTGAGCCAGCAGGGCCCGTGCTTACTTCAGGCTCCTGGTTTGTCCCTTAGGGATCTGTAATTATACGTGCAAAGCTTTCCTATCTGTTTTGTTTTTTGCTTTTTGTTGTTTTTTTTTTTTAATAAATAAAAACCAGAACAAAATTCAATGCTGGTAAAGACATCAGTTTGTCTAATAGCCACTTTTAGCCTTGCCACTGTTTTGAGGTGACTTTTGTCCTGTTTGTGTTTCAGAGTCAAGGAATTTGTAGCGTTCTCATGAGCTGAGAGGGAAAAAAAAATACAAAGAAAAATTACGTCCCCCTTCCTTTCTTCCAGTCATCCCTTTCTACAGAAAGACTTCAAACAAAACAATGAAGTCCAGTTTTTAAGGCAAGACACTAACCAATTAGCAGAACAAAGTTAGCATTAGCACACCTTGTAATGGTGTAAAGAACCGTTACAATAATTAAGCTCTTTATTAAAAAAATGAGAGACCTTCTTTCCCTTCCTAACCTGCTTCCTTGCTTTCATAACAGGCCACAGTACCCGGTGACATGACTCCTGGAATTTGTCTTCCAGTTACTTTGTGTTGGGTTAGGTCCCTGAGAAAGGGACTCATCTCCTGGTCAGAAAAAGAGGAAAAACAACTGTTAATTGGGACAGTAGGGGAACGCAAATCAGTGCTTCAGTTCCTCAAGTTGGTAGTCCTCAAAATGCTTTATCTTGCCTAAGCTATTTGCATCTTTTCTAGATTGAACTTCAGTCTCCCAATGTTTGTCCATCTTTCCACCCCCCCTCAGAAAAGGTGAAACGTGGAGTGAGACATTGTGTGCTTGAAGAGAGAGATGGAGATCTTGATGCCAACCCATGACTACTCACAGTCTTCCTAGATATTTATGCTGATTAAGAGCAAAAAGAGGTTCAAAACTGCAAGAGGCCACCAGTTGGTCTTTGATTTAAACCCAGGTCCACAGAAGGATTTAGGTGCTGCAGCGCTGAGGTCTTCAGCACCTAATCATTAAGCATCTGGCTCCAGCAATAGCTTTCCTGTAGCTACGTAGGAGTAATCTGCTCCTTTGAGCAAAGTGGCCCACCTCCTCTAGGCCCACCTAGGTACCCCAAGTTGGGGTTGCCAACGCCAACATGCTATACCCATCTACATTCACCATCAGGGACCACAATGGCATGTATGACACCTTAAATCCATCTCCTTTGCATCCCAGTAGAGAGGTATGGGATGAAATTGGTTTAAAACACTTTGACTATATTAGTTTAATGTTTGTTCCGTGGGGAACGCAGTCATCTGCTGGCTGGTATTCCCCTTCTCCAAATTACATGGAGCGTTACTTAATCTGAAGAGTGGTTGTCTTCTTAGGAATTACAGTGAATCACATCATCTGCCTTGCGTGGTTCCCAGCGGTGTGGGGACAGTTTGTTGAGTGGCGTGTTAATACCATTTATTTTTTTAAGCCTAACTAGGGGTATAAAATTCCTAGTCAAAATTCTGTCACGTTCTCTGAGCACTGGTAAATGAGTATCTCCTTACAAATGTTTTCTTTCTAGCAGAAAAGTATAACTTGGTGTATACACGTAGGAGTGTTCAGTGTTCTCTGGGAAATGGGACTGACAAAGAAACCTCTGAAGTCATCTAAGGCCAAATTCTTTCCACAGAAATCTGTATGTATGGGACCCGCTGAACTCGCACATGTATATCTGAGGGCAGATTTTGACCCTAGGTAAGCAAACAGCTACGACCAAAGAGTTGTTTACTTTTCCTAAGTTTTGCCTTTCCTGGGTATTAATATTACTCTCATAAATTTTGTTGAGCTACACTTTCAAAAGTTAAGACTCCAGGCCCCAGAGGATGAAATACAGCAGCCCAATTACACACAACCAGAGTCAGGCTCTAAAAGACAGGAGTTTTTGAAAGACATGAACAATATTTAGAGAGCCGGTTAATATTAATTCCTTTGGGAACTATAAGTCTGGCCATTAATAGGCTTAGAGTGATAAAAATGGCAATATGGTGTGCACGTATAGATGATATTGTCAAAGAGAAGCAATTAGTAGCAGAGAAAGCACATGCACATATGGCGAGCAGGTTGAAATGAGAAATGCTGCCAGCAACATGATAACAGAGCTAACGGCAAAAGAAGAATGAAACAGTAGCACAATTTGTTCCTCACCTAAACAGAGCTGGGATTTTTTTCATCCAAACAGATTTTCATTCTCGAAGATTTTTTTCATCCAAACAGATTTTCTTTCTCATTCTCTCTGGCTACCGCTAAGGTCCTGAGTCAAGACATCACATAAATGCTTCTTGTCTACCTTCCCATGCGTATTCGACTGAGACTAGAGAATGTGATTATTTGCCGGAGGATCTCTCAGAAATTGGGGTTGAAAGCCACGATCTGAGTCTCTCCGGAGTCAGTAGAATCACCGGCAACGGCATCCCAATCTGAAACGTCCCCCCCTGCCCGGGTCTAACTTGTCAAGTGTTTTAAATTGGCCAAATATTATGTTCCCTACCAACTCTTCTAATCTTGGCAGAGGCGCCCAGACTTGCAGACTAATGAGCTCTAAAGATCATGATTTCAGTGTTGTTTCAAGCAGGTACCAAGAGGCCGGTGGATGCTGCTCACCGGCTGTGTAGAGCCCGTTCTGATGTTACAGATAATTGACTGACTTATCTTCCAAGTGCGTTCAATGCCTCGTACGCTTTCATCTTTATCTCATTACACTCTTTTCGGGTTAAAAACTAGGAGTTTACGGGGCAGCTAAAATGCTCTCTGTATCCTTGGGGGGGCGAAAAAAAGAGTTATCATAAACACAGCCCTGCCAGCCTTTGAGCTGAGTGAGAGCTTTTGCGGTTTGGCTTTGGAAAGGTATACACCTGTCACGCTAAAATGGAGCAGATGTGTTATAATCTTATCTGCTCACTCTAGATTTGTTGTCAGAGGGAAGTGAGGTAAGGGCAAGTGGTAAAGGCAGAGCAGTTTATCTGCGATGGGGGCTGCGCTTTCCCCTCCATGCATTGACAGAAGAAATTGGTGAATTGGGAACATTTTGACTTCCCCTGAACAATTGCATTCTCAATTCTTATCTTACGTTGTTGAACAAATAATTGATGTTATAGAAAGAAAAGACCCTGAAAACAAACTGGCCTGTTACGGTTTCTCGTAAGTTGAAATGCTGTTTTGATTACTTTTCTCATTCTTACTAGTATGCGCTGGCCTGTTCACTACACTGCTGCTAGTGAAACGCCCCAGAATTTGTTAAATATTTTGGCAAGACTGCTGCCTAAGATAGTGCTACTCTCTTCTTTTGGACATACTTCATGAGAAAAACCCGTACAACCTGTGTCATTTCTGGTAAATAATGACTTTTCATTAGTATTGACTGCTTCTCTGTCGTCTTCCGTTACTCTCTTTCTTTTCATCCTACTAATTATTTAGAGGTTATTGCGCAGATAGTAGCCATTGAATAACACGCATATAATATAAAGAAGCCTCTACAGCAGATATGTGCTCTTGGCGCTTTTGCCTCGGGAATCGCCTGATCATGCGTACGCTATGTGAAAACTGCTTGTGCTTTCCTTAAGGTTTTGTCTTCTAAAAATTGCGCATAACTTTAGAGATCCAGGTCTGATTATGGGGTCAGCAAAGGAAAGGGTAAGCGCTCAAGCTTCAGTGGGCCTAATCACTCCCTGTGGAGTGATAATTATTGTCCTTCACCAAGCTTAGACTGCAAGCAGTGGCTGCTCTGTCACATAGCTTTACTTGCTTCCTGCCCTCTATTAGGATATTAAATCCTCCAACTGGCAAACCGTTTTGACTCTCTAGAATAAAAAAGAAAACATCGCAAAAAAGATGCTGTCCATTGAAGCAGAACGATGAGATATTCACACAATAAAACGCGGCACCTTATATATCACGCACTGGGAGAAGCATCAGGAAAGTTTCCAGCGTGAAAACTACTGAAAGCTATGTCAAATATGGGCATTTATCATTTGTGTTTAGAAAACAGGAAATGATTTGGCCCATCTCCTCCCGGCTGGAATGTGGAAGACGAATCTGGGACCGCAGAGCGTAATTATTTACAACTCAGAATATGAAAACCTGCACACCACTACTGAAAGCAGGCCAGGAAATAGCTAAAATATCAAAATGATCTGAAAAGGAACAGAAGGTGCCAAAAGGTTGAGAGCTTGTTAAAAATTGACCTGTGCTTCAGGGCTTCGTAGAAAATCTAGAAAGGATTGGAATCAGTTTGGGGGAGTTAGAGGAAAATATAAAACCATTTCCCATCTTGGCAATTGGAAAAGACTGGAGGAAGCTGGAATTTGTATTTTTTATCTACTGGAAATATTAGATATCACATTGGTATGTTTCTTTTCTAATTTCAGTAACACAAGAATGGCAGTAGTCTCCCACAAGCTGGGAATGCCTGCACGCTGGAGGTGATGCTGCTCATAGCCCAAGAATTTGCTGTTTCTTAGTTTTGGGGGGTAATCGAAGGCCCACTGGAGTCAACAGGAGTCTTTCAGTGGGATTGGGATCAAACTCTTTAGTTCTATGTTCACATAATTGTAAAACTCTTATGTTGGGAACAGTTCAATAATGGGAGAGCACAAGCCAAGGTTTTCATAAATCCTTTCTGCTGCCTATCTACAGATGATATTTGTCCCTGCAGCCGCAGCTCCAGTTTTAGCATTTTTCTCCATCCTACAATGTTTAGGTTGTCTGATGTCTCCAGGTCCTGAAGAATCAGCCTCCCAGCTGCTAAAAGCGCTTGTTGTGGTTTGCTCATAGCATGGTTTGGAAAGAGAGCAAATAGCAGACTTGAGGACTGGAGCTGGTGTATTACAAAAATATCAATTATACTTTCCAAATATCTCACAGATGTGAAACAGTCTTGGTATGGCACAATAGAAGAGGTGCCACCTTGCTAGGATGTAGATGTGATTGCTGATGTGAGCAGATGCTGGAGTAATCCCGGAGATTTTCATGCTTGAGTCAGGAACTGAAAACCTATGAAAAGGTTCAGGGTGGGATTCGCTTTTGGGGAAAAGGCAATGAGAACTGTTAGGAAATGCACTGAAAGTTTTAAAAGCGGATGCCTAAAGTTAGGCTCCTACACCTGTATTTAGGTTTCTGAATGGGTTTGGTCTGATTTAAAAAAATGCCGGCACCGGGGATCAACATGCCCAACTAACAACTCTTCCCACTTCATTTTAATGAAAAAGTAAAACCTAAAAACTTAGATGATGTCTTTCACAGAGAAGCATCCGTAAGAGAAAGACTTACTCAGCATTGCAACTGCTGGAGCTGCAAAATGACCTTAGGAATTCACATACTGCGCGTAAATATTTATTGCCGTTAAAGGGTTGGCCCCAAAAGCAAGCATTCATATTCCGGCCAACCATGCGGACACCGAGTTCATGCACATGTTGTCAGCCGTAGGCCCCGCACCACATCATTAATCTGCGATAAGTATTTGGGAGGAAGAGGCTGGGTGTGCGGGGAGGCTGAGCGCTCGGCCTCGCCGTGTGAAGGGGAAGATCGTCTAATAACAGAAAAACAGAGTGGGCGTCACAAAAACCAAGCCACTTACCTCCAGCAGCAGTGACATTTATAGTAAAGTTTCTCTTCTTTTTACATGAAAGGCATGATGCAATAAAGATAAATACTATGTTTTGTACAAATATCTGCTTTCATGGCACCCACCGTAACACTCTAAGTAGTATTGTCCTCCTCTGAAGGACCAGAGCAACACCTCCTAAAACTTCAGTTATTTCCTCACCACCTTTTCCCTCGTTATTCACATATTTATGAGATTTACTTTTAGTTCTGTCATTAATTGATAAGCTTCGCGTATGTATTATCGTAGATGTCTTTAGAATTGTAATAGAATTTTTGAAGTCATTTCATCCGACTGTGAGACTGTTGATTACCGCCTTTTCATGAGCGGCTGGAAGAACCGATACCGCTGGCAAAATCACTGAGTCCAGATTTAAAAAAAAAAAGTAGGTAAAGAATTGTACTAAAATCACCTGGAACTTTTGGAGTTTCTTTGTACTTTTTAGGAATTTGACTCAAAATTGATTAAATCAGAGGTTAAGGTTTTGCAGAAGCCAAAAATATATCCCTGAAGTGCTAAATTACCTTTATTCTGAGTTAAAGCAATTTATTATGTTACCCAGAAAAAAAACATGCCATTTTGGCAGAAGACTACGTAGAGCATTTATTGTTTAAGGGATTTTAAAAATGGTGGCTATGGGCTGCAGTCTGAGGAAAAGGGAAGAGGACAGTTTTGTATTTGCCCGTACGTATCAATACTAACTTATTTATGGACTGTAACTTACGTTTTATGGAAGTGTTAGGGCTGAACCCAAGTCGACCAGTACAATAAGAACCGAGAGCCGTGCACATAAGCAGCACTCTATATGGTGTCCAAAGCTCTTTGGTATTTACGGTAGACTCAGTTGGGTGAATGAGGGATACAATATTAAATTTAAAGTTGAGTTTTCCTGCACTACTACTACTTTTCCTTTTCTGGTTGGTATTGTGACCATGTACTAATTTCCGTGGGTATCTGTTCTCTATCATTAGTAAGTCTTTCTGGTGTTTTAAAACCCATTTCCCATGAATTCCTCATCATAATGAGTGCTTTAAAAACTGAATTTTTTTTTGACCAAAAATCATTATTATTTGCTCATACAAAACCTATTAAGGATTCCTTACATGACAGACCACTGCTATGAGAAGAGGGTTTTTTTTCTGAGCCACCACAGCAGAAGTATTTGTACAATTGTTAATAATCTATCGGTGTGTAATCTGCCGTTTGCAGCAGCTCTTTCCTCCGTCAGTCTGAATTATTAACGGTGCCTGTTGGCCAAGGCAAACACTCTCCCAAACATCTCTGGAGGCCTCATGCAGGCTTTTCTAACCCCTCTCCATTTTGGAGTTGAGAATTTTAAGTGGTTTAATCCAACACAAAATAGAAGCGGTGAAAGGGCTTGCGCTCATTTCAACGAGAGCCGAGTCTGGCCCTAACCCTATACAATAATTATTTCCCAGTTTTTCCTAGCGAGGGCCTTGCAGGTTGCCCCCCATGATCAATACTTGCTACGAAGAACGAGTTTGGGGATGGAAAGTTGCAATCTGAGCCGATTTATTCATTGCCATTGTGATTGGTTAGGGATAAAAGCTGGTGGAATACAAAACCCTTCTGAGTCTTAACTACAGTGCTGAACACTATAATTATTTAAAAAAATACATATCCTGACTCTGCGTAGAAGCCTGTTTGCTATAATTCACCCCTGTGTTAATAGCCTCCTAACATATATGAATGTATGCTAAAATGGGTTTTAAACTACTAGATTTATGGCTTGGCAGACTGGTAAATGCACAATTATAGTTCATAATAGGTAGGTATCTGCTGTCCATTGATTTTTCTCTTGTTCTATTTCCTTCCAGAGTGATGTCATTAGACATTACGCGGATGACTAATAGTCCCAAAGAATGACATTCACGTGCCAGAATGCCACATGTCGGGGTTCCCGGAGGGGCTCCGGCACCGTCCGCCATAAGACGGCAAAAAACACCCTGAGCATTGCTGCTACAGCAAATCCCCGGCCTCGCCACATCTGTGGCGGGTCGGCAGCACAGAGGCAATTCAGCCAGGGAAAAAAAAAAAAAAAAAAAAAAAAGATGAAACCACAAAAGCTATTTAGGAGCTCTGGATATCTTTCTAATCAGATTGCTGGGAGTGCGTTTGGACTTGTATCTATTCATTCTGCGGTGACGGAAGTAAAGGAACTATCCAGTGAGCTATCTGGTTTTCCCAGAATTGTTTGTACTGCTGACCTTTATATCTACTCATTTATCCTAATTGTTTTTAGCTGTTTGAGGAAGAATCTCAGATGAGAAAAGCAACTCAATATGTATCAGAGATCCTATCTGCTACAACTTTTGTTTTAATTTAAAGCAGACCCGGCATCGTTTTGTGCGCCGGTTGCACAGTACCAAAGGCAGGAATTTGTTGTGGGATTTTTTAATAAAATCGTAGGCCCAAGACGGAGGTCCCTGGACACAGGGAGTGTGATCTGGGGGGGGTGGGGTTGCTTAGATGCCTCTTGCCCAAACGCATTTCCTGATGTTCTCCGGCTGGGGCAGCTTTTGATGTGGTACTTTCTTGTGGGAGAGTGGGGAGCACCATTTTAGGGAGGTGGCCAAGCTGGCTCCGTCAGCTTTGCCTGAGTCCAAGATAGGAGAAATCCACTGCCAGAGTGTTATAGCGGGAAATCTGGCTCTCGACGTCCATAAAACTCCCTCTCCAAGTGGAATTTCCCAGATTAAATGAGAATATAGAGTTTTCTCAGTATCCCTCGTTTGAAATTGGAGTTGGGCAAGCTCCGCTTCTTCCGGGGGATGTATTAAATCTATAATAGTCGTGTTTTTCTTCCTCCTTCCATCAAATCCCAGTCTCTTGGAAGGGAGTGGGAGGCTTGTGACATATACAAAGTGTTTGCTGATGGTTACTAGAAAAGAATCTGGGTTATCCAATAAACATGCCCCAAACTTTCAACTCGTAGGGAGCTTAGGTTCAAACAGTAGCTCTGACTACTGCAAAGCGGTTATGGAGCAAAATAGCAAAGTGATACGCAAAAGCTCACACTAAGTATATCACTTTGCTGCAGAATTCCTGCATTTACTGCTAATGCAAGAAATAGCCTTTGAACTCTAATCTGGTGTCTCCGGAGTAGTTCATAACCGAAGGCACTTCTTTCATCGTAACAGGGTGACAGTGATCCAGACTTGCAGAGCATTTGGTACGGTCCCAAAGCAAGATAATAAACAAGATAATACTGTAGGCTCTGCGTTTCGGAGCATACCAGCCTTCTACAAAGAGGTTGTGGGGATCCTGCCTCGCAACTTCCATGTGACATAAAGAGGTATTAGTGTCACTGTCTTACATGAAGAAAGATGGCTATCGTTGTCTTGCGTACAAGGAAAAATGGAAACATGGCACTTTGGTGACTTTCCCTTGGTTTGCGCACTAAGCCACCGGCAGAACTATTTCTTCAGCTTTTTTGAAGACAGAGCAAGACCAGAGAGCAAACTGTATGTTTCCACACTGCTGCAAAGCAATCACCTGTAAGGAATACTTTACCTGTTTAGGCTCTCAAGTTAGCTAGTGGTTATTGTCACCAGGGGTGGTCATGAAGTAAGATATTGGTCTTAACCACCTAGGACCTAGGAGAGCTGGATATTTCTAATACTTAGTTGAACTGCCCTTGAATAATCCTAAAATATTATGACATGGCCCATTTTTTTCTTTCCATGACAAATACATTTCCATCTTCGCTTGTAAACTGTTTGTTTGCCTCGGTTCAGGTAGCAGACATCTCATTTTGCTCTTGGCAAGTGTTGGGCTGTCCACCGGAGCCCTTGGCTAGCGGTACCCGGGCTCTGCTGCCACTGCGCATCCGCTGTGGAGCTACTGAGAAGCTGCTCAGCTGCACCCCAGCACGACCCTGTGCTGGACATTAAGTAACAGTCCACCTGGAAAAAACACTGAGATTTTAAATAATTATATGAAAGACCTGAAATTAGTCTTATGCAACACCAACAACGTTTTTCTAGTCCTTTCAGCGGGGTGTATCCTTTCTGTTTTCATGAAGAAGATGTTGTGATCTCACTGTTTAGTTGGGTAAGACACAGTTCCTCCATAACAGGATTAATTTTTTATTCAGTTTTTATGTGTCCTCAAGTTGATTATGAAGACAATAATTTAATTTGAAAAACCTTCCTTTTTTTTTTCAGCTTTAGCAGTGCTACTAAATGTGGGTGTAGATAAATGACCACACGAAAACTTCACAAAATTAGTGTTTACACATAATCTGGCAATGAGCTATAATTTGATTGGTAAAAAAATCATTTTGTGTACCTCTGCCCCTATTCTGCCGGATAATGAAAATTTATATCTATGTTTCAGACATCTGGGGAGGATGTGACAGCTTTGGGGCTGAATGAAAGATTATGCCACAGTGACCCCTGTCAGCATTTCCTCACGGACTGGTTACCCGAAACCCAGCGGCAGTTAGACTACTTCTTTTTCTTTTTCTTTTTCTTTTTCTTTTTCTTTTTCTTTTTCTTTTTCTTTTTATTTTTCTTTTNCCTTTCCTTTTCTTTTTCTTTTTCCTTTTCCCCTTCCCTTTCCTTTTCTCTTTCCTTTTCCCTCTCCTTTTCTCTTTCCTTTTCCCTCTCCTTTTCTCTTTCCCTTTCCTTTTCTCTTTCCCTTTCCTTTTCTCTTTCCCTTTCCTTTTCTTTTTCTCTTTCTTTTTTCACCAGAGCAGACTCTCATTTTATTTAGGAAGGTTAATGACACTGTAAATCTAATAGGCCATTTTAGTGCCATCATGTGGGTATTAAAAGTCATGTGACTGCTCAGGATCCCATATGGAGTGTTTTGGGGTTGTCTTGCGTAGGAATAGGAAGGCTCCTATATGGCTGTAAGAGCTGGGTATGTTTTCAATTACTTTCTAGGACAGAGCTCTTGGAAATTAATTTAAAATCTTTGCTTATGGTTGTGTTTGCCACCCCTCAGATTTTTCTCAGTAAAAGCTTGTGTACCTAATTCACCTTTGATTCTCTTTAGAGATAATCTGTGCTGTTTAATTTATTTGTAGGAATTTATTTATAGGAATATGAACAAATGTGTCTTTGGGCTTGAGGCGCAGAAATGGATCAGAAAGGAGCATTTTCCCAAAGTCGGTGTATTCCTCTGTCTGTTCCAGTGCAGAGGTTTTCCATGCTCCTTGTGTTCTCTTTTCTGCACCCAGACCAGTGTACATCCCATGTACTACTATGCTCACACCCCTTAAAGGCCTCGGTGTTTCCCAGTTGCACTGGTAGAGACATTTAAGGTCTTCTGAGATGTACACAGGCTCCGAAGGCAAGAAGGAAATGAAACAGATAGGAGGGAAACAAATAGAAAAATGGCAGCTAGAGAGTAGTAAGAGCATCTTGTGGAGAGAGGGGAGGTCTGAAGACCCTGCTGGGAACTGCTGTGAGTCCTGATTTGGTGCAGATAAACGCAGACCCGGGTTCACTCTTGTGTGCATGGTTCAGTTGCATAAAATACATCCAGATGTTTTCAAGAAGTCACAGGTTTTAATGAAGGATTTGGGTGCCAAGGCTCACCTTCAAAAATTGTGATTCCCTCCTGCCAACAAGAAGATATTGAAACTGTGGACATTTAAAATGTATTCTGTTCATCTGATTGACACAGGCCTGTTCCAAAGGTCATTCCAAAATGTCTATTTTTTTCAAATCACTTTGTCTGCCACAAAAGATTTCCACTGAGCCCCACCAAAATTTGTTTACTTTGGGAGGAGAATCTCCTAAAGCATAAGGATGATATAGAGTTCAAAAATGCGAGTGATGTCATAACAGAGAGAACTCCCTCATGCATCGTACATTTGGATGTTTCGAAGAGCAGTGACTGTATCGTTTCCCATGGATGTGGCTCCAGGAAATGAATAATGCTCAGGAACAGTCAGAGATGAGCCTGCAAAGATTCACCCACCTCCTTAGCTCCTTTGCTTCTCCTTCCCCTCCCCTCCACTTTGCTTTGTTGTTCTGAAATATGTTTTTCTATGGGAAAAAGACATCTAAGGAGTTTTGAGCGTGGGGAGTGGGATGGTTTCTGAGGTCCTCTGAGTGTTCCCACTCTTACCTCTCTCTCTGTTGTTTCCCATCTATGTGGGTAGATACACCCGATACACTGCGGGTCCTAAAGAAAGCTGATTCCAGAGCTTGAACGCTCCTGACCTGGGGGCTTCTGCACCACCTTTACCCAAAAGATGTGCCAATTTGGGTGGTTATTTAGCAAACATACTGCTTGGAAGAGGCAATTTGTTTTTAACATGCCAACTCTTCTCTTGGTCACTTGCAGCCTTCTGTGTCCCCAAAGGGAGACAAGCCCAGGCTTGTTCCACCAGCATGTGCTGGGGCTGCTGGTGAGTTCATCCATCAGGGAAGTCAGAATAAATGTCTTGCTGCTTAGGCAGCTTAAGGTGCCTCCTGTAAGGCTGCCTTTACTTTCAGCCAACATCAATGAATGGCAAAGGTCCTTGTCCCGCGGTTATCAGGTCTCCAGTGGAGCGTCCCGTGGCTCCCAGGGGCCCACACAGACGGATTTCCTTTCCAGAAAAAAACAAAGAGCGGAGACATGGGATACGTCCTGCATCTTCCCTGATATACTGCAGGATCACCCACGTTAGAAATAGCCAAATAGCTCTTCAGCAAAGACACATGCACTCCAAAATAAGAGACCTGATGGTGTCTCATATGTTGTGGAAGAAGGGACAAAGCTTCCTTCTCCAGCAGCCTCCGGGGTGGCTCTGGTTCAGCATCACTGTAGCAAGCCCATCCCTTCGTCTCTTCTGCCTGCTGTCCCAACAGCTCCTGTGCAGCTCTCAGCGTCTGCTTTTCACGTTCACTCCTCGTCGCCCGCCTGGGGGCTGCTGCCTCTACCTCCAGAAGGTCCAAGAGTTACAGTATGTGTACTGGAAACGAACGTCCCAAGGAGAGGTCCAGGTCTTCCTGCTCTTTTGCCTTGACCCTACCCACAACTGGCCCTGGACAGTCACATACTGTATCGCTTTAGGGGGTCTGCAGTGCAAATGCTGCCAACACTTATTTCTGTCTGTCTGTCATCGTGTGTAACATTTAAATCTCGATCCCTGAGCGCAGTCCCAGCCTCACTGAAGTAAATCAGAATTTTGATAGTATTTATGCTAGAAATCCTTGAAATGTTTTTTTTCTGCCGAGTACATGTTATCTATACTTCTCCAGCAGCGAGAGCAATGGTATCTCTTCATTTAGGCATTCCTGAAATCTTTTCAGTGGACTGAAGTTTTCAGAGAAAGGACCAGTGGCAGCAGTAGCCGCTGCCTCCCCACAGACCAAATCTGTGACCTGAAAAAATTAGCAATATCTGTCATAAAACTGCCGTATTTGAATGCTCATTTGTCGTTTTCTTTTTAAGCTTTTATTTCTGCAACCTCTTTCAGAATGAATATCCTTCACTTTCACATTCACAGCCTGTGGTACCAAATTTCATCTTAGCGTGACTTAAAATATTCACAATATCAGGTCCATAAGCACTATATCCACTTTTTTTTTTTTTTTGGGGGGGTGGGAATATCCAAGTTATAAACCATAGAAAAATAGGGTTTGTAATGAAAATGCTGACAGCACCTTAACTGTCACTGGGCACTGCTATAAACAAGCGTTATGTTTATGTGCACGACAGAAAATTCATGCAGCGCCGGGCTGTACCCAGCTGTAGGTACCAGCAGCGCACACTTATACAACTTATTGTTTTGTTTTTCATTAAAAGATACTGAATTGCAGTATTGCATCACAATATGTCGCTAATTACCCAGTGCTCCGCTGATACGGCAACTAACTGGCTCGCTGTATGACTAGATTGGCAAGTTGGAATTTGGAAAGCCACGGATGTGATTTAATTGCTCTCTTAAACTGCGGAACAATTAATTGTTCTGTAAGCAGTGATCTATTCCTCATTTTCATTTCTAAATCAGCTCTTGCGATGTGTTTTGCACCAGGAACATGGCATATTAGGCAGTACTTAATGTTTTAACGATGCCCGTGAATTTAAATCTGTCATTTTAAACCTCTCCCGTTGCTAATTTTACGATTGGGAAGGGAGTTTCTGCTCCTCTGCTAAGTGGTGGAGCCTTAGAAATCCTGGGGTGCTCTGAAGGTGCTTGAAGTCAGCTCCTGCCAAGGTCGGGTCCACAAACATCCCTCAGCTCTTGGGGAAAAGCAGGGCGAGGGAGGTGATTCTGCCCCTCTACTCCACTCTCGTGAGACCCCACCTGGAGTACTGCATCCAGCTCTGGAGTCCCCAACATAAGAAGGGCATGGACCTGCTGGAGCGTGTCCAGAGGAGAGCCACGAGGATGATCCGAGGGCTGGAGCACCTCTCCTATGAGGAGAGGCTGAAAGAGTTGGGGCTGTTCAGCCTGGAGAAGAGAAGGCTCCGGGGAGATCTTATTGCGGCCTTCCAGTACCTAAAGGGGGCCTACAGGAGAGCTGGGGAAGGACTTTTTACTGGGGCATGTAGTGATAGGACGAGGGGGAATGGCTTCAAACTGGAAGAGGGCAGGTTTAGATTGAACATTAGGAAGAAGTTTTTCACTGTGAGGGTGGTGAGGCACTGTCCCAGGTTGCCCAGAGAGGTTGTTGAGGCCCCATCCCTGGAGATGTTCAAGGCCAGGCTGGACGTGGCCTTGGGCAGCCTGGTCTGGTGGGAGGTGTCCCTGCCTATGGCAGGGGGGTTGGAACTCGATGATCTTCAAGGTCCTTTCCAACCTAAACCATTCTATGATTCTGTGAAATCCGCCCGTTCACTGACAGGCATCCCCCCTTCCCGTGGTGGTCAGCAGAAGACGGGGTTGGTGCTGGGCTGGGAGCTAATGTGAAGTTCCCCCTGTCCTCCAGCTGTTTCCACAGCTGGGGCTCTGTGAGATGTTTCCAGTGCAGCCAGTACCACCTCCCAACTGCGTATTTTGGGGCAAATATCTCCTGCTGGGAACGGTGGTGGTTGTGTTCGGGTGCGAGCCTGGCCTGGGAAGGAAAACCGTTCACAGGTCATTGCTATCCTGCGTTGTCTGAACTGGCAGGAGGAGGAGAAATTTTAGGGAATCAAACAACCACACAGAGGAAAAACTTGTATGAAACAGCACAAGGTGCACGGGGGCAACTGAGTAATTCGGTATTTACATGTATTTTGCAGCAAATGCCCCGTAATAACAACTTTTTTTTTCTTTTTTTTTTTTTTTTAGCTCTTTAGGTTTTGTGTTATGAGAAAGTATGAACCATAAATCACAGGGAGCTGCTCCTGGCCTTAAGCCTTCAGGATGCATTTGTTTGAAATCAAGAGCCAAATTCCCTGGATCGGAGTAAACTCTTAGGTGCCAACTGGGGCGAAATGCCAGCCTTTGAACTCCGGCGCATTATGGCTGATGTGATCCATATGCAAGGCTTGCGTCTTTTTCCAAAGTGGTTTCTTTTAATTGATTTAGCAAATTAACAATATTAGGCCTTCTGTAGGATAGAAAGTACATTACTCACCGTGCCCTTATATTACCCTGAAAGGAAATCTATTGTTCTTTTGTAATGAAATGGTATCACAAGGAAGAAAAAAACCAGGTAGCAGTAGCAGGTAAAAAGAATCACATTCAGCTGTCAAGCATGTTTAATGAGGAATTTTAATTATGAGGCTGGAAATCAATGAGCATAACTTTAGCAACGAAGTCTTAAAGGGAAACTAAATTGCTTTCTATCTTGCAAAGTTTACTGAAGCAGCTTGAGTGGCTGCCAACCATCATTGTTCTGCGAAAAGGAACTTGAGGAAATTGCAAGTCACACTGTAACGTTTATTGTAAGAATATTTAACAACAAAAAAAGGAGGATTTCCATGGATTCATGTTTAATGGGTTCTTCCTAACTGATTCATCTCTGCCTTACGATTCGTAACAACCTTTGGTTTCGTGTACCGAATAAAATCTGTTCTTGAGAGAGCGTGGCTGAAAGGCGATTGGTTGCACTGAAAATTGATAGTTTATGATTCATAAGGGGTAAACATTATCTTATTTGTTCCTTATTCTCTGAGAACCTGGGCTGTGAGGAACAGCACGGCCTGAATATTCAGCGCAGTGGGAACCTAAACCTCCAAAACCGGAGCTAACGTAAACAAATGATCTTCAGGTCTCCGTAACGTGTGGCTGTGCCTCATGAACGTGAGCTGGGGTGATTCTTTGGAACGCTACTATGAAGTCACGGTGGTGTTTCCAGTGCAACTGAAACTTTTGGAGATTTGTAACTGTACCATAATGTTTTTTTAAAGCTACAGCACACCATGTAAGGCTAAATCCAGTGGCTACTGGAAAATGGTCTCCAACGTAGATCTCAGCAGCACTTGTGGGGCTGGGCTCCGCCATCCCAGCACAAACCCGAGCTCTACAGTCCTACAGTTTGAGGTAAAAGAGAACTCTAGCTCTTGCTGGAGAAACTATAGGGCAGAATTAAGCCAAAATGCTTTGCAGTACCTACAGACGTACCCACCGCAAGAGGTAGTTTTGGAAAGCCATTTTTCCATCCCCATTTTAAGCATATTTTGGTTTCTCATTAAGCTCTGAAAGGTGCGATTTATGAGCATTAAATGAGTCATTCCTTCCATTGCTGCTTGTTGCTGCTGTTGTTTGGGGGTGTTGCATTGCTCCCCGCTGTCGTTGAAATCCAGGCGCGCGTCTGACCCCCCCGCTGTCCCTCGGAGCCCCACCGCCACGCGGGCGCCCAGCGTTCCAGTGCCCGTGCTTGGGAATTAATGGTCTGAATTAACATTTGGATATTGCAGCAAAGGGTGTTCGACAAACCCTTAATGCAGGTAGGGGAGAAGTAGTTTTGAAACCAATCTAGTTGCCATTCCATAGGAAATCCAAGTCATAGATCACGGTTATTGGTATTTTAAAAGTGGCAGTGCCTGTTAAAGGCTGGCTATTCCCTAGAATATAGAGGTATTTGGGGCTGCAGTGGAGACACATTGGCAGGGGAGTGGAAGCTCTGAACTCACCTGCCAATGCTCTGCCTGGCTTAACTGCTATCAGTCGCTCACTTTCATGAGTCTGAAATTCATGCAGCCCCAAAAGAAAGATAAATAAGAACAAGTCAGTTTTCGCCCTCCAGACACAGGCCGAGGAAATTATTTCAAATAAAATATATCATCTCAAGCAGGGGCAGATGAAATAGTTTTCTACTAAAGTTGTTCTCCCAGTTGACAGAACAAATTACCGAATTTCCTTCACTGGATATATTAAGTATCTTTTCTAAAATCATAATTGCATTCATCTCTTTGGCAAAAGTATCTAATTCTGTGTTTGCGGTAAGCTGTTTAGCGATGCCTAAAAACCTTCATGGTGAAAGATAAAGGTAACTTGTGACCCAGCGACTATTAAATACTGTAAATCAGATC
Organism: Anarhynchus alexandrinus; assembly: GCA_008711295.1. Lineage (NCBI taxonomy): Eukaryota > Metazoa > Chordata > Aves > Charadriiformes > Charadriidae > Anarhynchus > Anarhynchus alexandrinus. Next base: position 1,007,758 of record VUYV01000207.1, on the reverse strand, counting down.
TTTACCAGATACCTCATTGATTTAATAATGCTCTTCACGGCCTCAGTGGAGCTATAGTCGGTGATACAGGATGAGGCTTCATCACTGTAGCAAAACTCCTTTGAGCTAAGTGGGAGCAGAGCCAGGCCCACTGTTTGTTCTTTACTACCATCCACTGAAACCTAGGCCAGCTTTATTAAATAAGAAGTACTTTTAAAAGTCCTGTGTAGAACCTATTCCAGGATCATTCCAATCTGGTTTAAATAATTTCAGGGGAAAAAGCTCCTATATCTACGTTTCACCAACTGTACAGGTCACAGCCAAGCTGGGATTGAAGATGATAAATAAAAGAGCAAAAAGGCATTAAAATACTTGCACAAAAATTGAAGATATTCCCTAAAATCAAGTACATTAAATAGGAACTATTAGTGGTCGTCTGCACGGCTGAGAAGCTTTGAGTTTTGTCACTCGTGGCTGTGGAGCGGTTTCCAGCCCTGGGAGGATCCAGCTCTGCACGGCCTCGGCACGGGGACCACGGGACCGGCCGCGGGGCAAGGGCTGCGGGATGCCCAGGTGCCTGCGGGAGCTGCCGGCTACGTGAGCCTGGCACAGTCGGTACCACCTCCCCGGGCTCCCCAAGACACTGATTTTGGAGTGGTATTTTGGTCCGTGCCCTGGGGAATAAAGGGGGCTGCTCCCTTGCCATCAATAATAAAAGCATCACTTGCAGCAGTCCTCTGGAGGGAACACCGATGAGCAAATTTCCCAAATGAATTGGTTGGTTTAGCCTTGGTGTCCATAGCAGGGGACTAATTTTATTGAGATCAGTGGCATAACATGCAATTCAAACAACACAAGGATTCCTGGGGAGTTCAGAGCTTTCCTCTATCCCTTTTACCTTAAGGCAATTTAGGGTCGTGTGTTTACGGTACACATATTTGGCTTTCTCTATCTCATGTGGGAACCGCTCACCTTGACTGTCAATATATTTGTGATAAAATTGAGGTAGAGATGAAGCAGACTATATTCTAAGAGAAATCTCACCCACTATATCTATAAATTCTCTCTCTCATCTCCTGTGAGTGTTGAATGAGCCATCAGGTGTCCAGCACTATTTCTCTTATGGTGCTCCAAGAGGCCACATGAGATTGAACGGGGGCTGCAAAGCCCAGAAAATTTTACCATGGTCAAAAATAAAGAAAATCCTGCTCTCCTCTCCTATGCCTTCACCCTTCAAACGCAAGTGTGTTTTCTCATTACTGATGCATTTTATGCTCTTGGATTTATAGTGAATACAGAAATTCGTGTCGCTTCAAAGAAAAGATTTTTCCTTTGAAAAGGTTGAGATAGGTTGTTTTCAAGCATATGCCTTTCTTTTGTCATACTGAGCTGGCAAACCATTGATGTGTCCATAGCGTACACCCAAGCGAGACCCAAACATCTCCAAATGAGGAAAGGAAAAGTGAGCTCCTGATGGAACTGTAACAGTGCAAATGTATTTTTAAAATATTTTTAATTGCTGAAGGGGTATTTTTTGCTAAATATTCACATGCTGAGTGATGTGTAAGCCTGTACAAATTTCATTTAACGTCAGCTGTGAGGCCTGTTAGTACATTTTGGCTGATTCCTTCCATCCTTCTGCGCAATCAGTATCCAGGGGCTGCTGTGGAAACATGGTGGTCAAGCATGGTGCACATCCAGAGCCAAATACTAAGTCATTGGGTTAAGGACTGGTTATTCTAAGGATTTAGTAACTTTGCTATCTTTTCATGGTCTTTCTGAACCTCCCTGTTACTTGTCCTCCCACAGAAGTATATATTTTATATGTACAGACCTTTATTTTCCACTGTATTCACTTGTTGACGAGTCTATTCTGTGTCTCTTCTGCCCTTCTTGGCAATTTTGCTGAAATCCACAAAATTCATTCCAGCCCATGCCATCGACCAAAATCCTCATCAATTTTTCAACGAATTTCTAATGCTATCGGAGGGTTAATATATGAGATGATCCCAGTGTTGTGTCAGACGAAAACCTTTTGAGCAGCGGATGGATGTATAGTACGGCATGGCATATAAATCATTTTCAAATTAGTATTCTGTACATCTGGAGAAGAGTACATTTGTGTGCCTGCATAAATTGCCTGCGAACACATTTCAAAACCCTACGCTTAATCTTAGCAATGAACATTTCAAAAAGTAAATTAATATCTTCAAGGAGAAGAAATACAGTATATTAAGCAGAAGCCCACTGGAAACTGTATAGTTAAGAATCTGTCAGCCTTTCCATTATAAGCCCTGGTTTTTGAGGGGTTTATAACTCAGTTATAAAATTTCACACTAGGCTAAAGGTTGGCACGTATCGTCTCAGTTTGGCAGGGTGACATTTTATTAGCTCTGAAGGAGTTTTGGATCCCACGTCAATGGGATATTATTTTAAACCACAGAAATGAAGTTTAAATAACTTGGGGTATGACTTAGCCGTAGGAAGGTGAGACGAGGGAGATTGAAGCCCGAAGCGACGCTGTTGACTCGCGGAGGGGTGACACCGGAGGTGCCACCGGGCTGAGGGTGGGATCACGCGTCAGCCCCAACGCCAAATTTCTTTGCTTTTGTCTGTTCCCCTTAATGTGACTTTAATTCACATCTTTATGGTTAAATGTATATTGTGCTGAGGTTACGGGTCTAGTTGGCAGTTTATAAATTAGGTTAATTAACATTACAATAGTACTTTGTGAGCGTGCGAGTGTGTTTGCGGGTGGATATGTGTGTGTGCAGACAAGAGCGCTCCTTGGAAGCAGAAACAGGATTAAAGTGTCTGCGGGAATTGTAAATTTATTGTGTAAATAGCTTTATGATTTGTTGTGTGTTTGGATTAATGCAATATATATCCATTTTAAACATTGATCTTTAAGCGAGTAATGTAATAAATCTGAATATTCCTTCAAATTACTGTTTACACTGGCCATGCTGTAGATTAAAAGAGACAGTTGCCTTTATAAATTTACTTGTAGGGTACACGGGTGCGTATAAATACTTCTGCTTCCAATTATACCAAACAATGATGATAAACTGTTGTGAGTGGCCCAGACAATTGTACACAGCCTGAGTCACGCCGAGGGATGGTGCTGGGCAGTGACCGATGCGCACGTGGCATGGGGGAGTGGGGGGGGCTATTGTTTCGGCCAGGAAATGTGTAAATAGGCACCTAGAATAAAAATTCTATAAATGTATCGAAATGAAGACATAGTTCCTTCCCAGCTGTCACGCTTCTAAAAGGGGGAACTGTGTAAACTCATCAAAACATGGAAACACGATTGTTTGTTTTGTATTTACAGCAATTTTAATGGTTTGCAGTAATGCGCTCATGAAAATGTATCTGTAGGTACCCCTTGGTGTTGGGCTGCTTTTGGTTTTCCACATCCCTTCCAGGGCTGCTGCCAGTGCTGGGCTTCATGCTCCGTATTATTAAACAGGTTTAATTTGATAGTTGAGCAGCACCTCAGAAGGGATACTGCCTTATCATTCTGACCCCTTAAAAATGCATTTGCACCAAACACTGTGGCTTTAAACATAGGGCTAAGACACGTCAAACTTCATAGGCATGGAAATGCACTTAAGGAGAAAAATACGTGGGCTTAATTTTAGTTTCAGGCTTTAAAGAGAAATCCCGTAGCCACCAGAAACCTTCTGAAGAGCCGAGCGGCTGCAACCTCACCAGTCATGGAAGGCAAAGCCAATGGCAAGGGTGGTCCACGCTCGAGAAGCAAGTGTCTTCCCAGGCAGGCTTCTTCCCTCCCCGATTCACCGGGCGGCCATCCCACAGCTGGGGGACATGGTCCCCTGCCTTGTCCTGGTTTGGAGCAATACGTTTAGAGTGGTACAACTGAGGGTACCACCCGGTCTTTCTGCAGATGTCCTGTGGAGACATCTTAGTACACAGAGTAAGTCAGCTTCCAAACAATGCACCAAAAAGCCAAATCCCTAAAAAATGTTCCTTTTTCAGACATGATGAGGAACCATTTTGTGCTCTTTATAAGCAAAAAATGAATTACTGAAGTGTTTACATTTTCCACAGTTCAAGGAAAGCCTGGATGGGTTGAGCTCTTACATGGAATCCATTCCTCCCTATGAAAGCAGGAGAAGAGCTGTTCCCGGCTGGCAGCTCCCGGGGTGGGGATGCCCTCATCATACTGATAGGTTGCGCTGATGAGAGCTGACTAGACATTAAATTAATCAAATTGGGCAATTTTAAAACTCAGGAAGGAGAGATTGGGCCCTTACTTGTCCCTTTTGCCCTCTTTGTTATCCCTCCTCTTTCACATGTATTTCTAAGAGCAAGAAAAAAAAGTGATTATGATAAATTATAGGAAGCTGGCAGCAGTAGTAATTAACAGGTAATTATCAATAAACAATTTGACCACAAAGACTTGGATCCCACCTACCACTTGTCAACAATAAAGTCATGGAGGCTCCACAGGCCACTGGACAAACAGTCCACGGGGAGCACGGCCGGCGCTGTTAGCGTAAATAAACAACGCTGTGCCGAGAGGCTAAACAAAAGCCCAGCGTGGAGGGACCGCGGGGAAGAAAAAGCTTCCTCGGCAGAAAAAACAACACAAAACCCAACAGCGGTTACAGTTCGGAGAGCCAACCTCAAACCACTCACAGTTTATTGCAGCCCCAAATAAGTACCCCATAAACAGCAGTCAAAGCCTCATGTTTGGCGTCTTAAAAAAATATCTCTTTGAAAGTGGAAAAAGGAAAGGTATTTTGGGGGAGGTGAGGGGAGAGAAAACACCGCTGTGTCAACTGGTTGACTACAACAGATGCCTAACGGTGCCATGCCAATTTGAAATCTCGGTTTTCATGATACTGAGGCAAAAGGAGATGTGCGGGGCAACCATGAGTGTACCAAAAGGGTCCCCCAGATGTGCATGCAGATGTGCTTGGCCAAACATCCTCCCATCCTCATCCTTGGGAAACAGGAGAGGTTTATTGGTGACTTCCAATGGGGCAAAGTAGTCCCCATATCTCCAGTTTTCTTAAATATTACCATAATGACCTTGGAGGAGTGACAGACCTCGTTCACACTGCCGTACTTCCTAATGATCTTCATCTTCCATTCCTACATTGGGATTAAGGCAAATTTTCTATTGAAGGGAGTCAGATAAGGACAGCAGAATGAAATCAGTATATGCTGAGTGCAGAGTAAGTTTTGTGTGAGTGAATATAACATTGCAAATTAATGTAATGGAATTAAAACACTTGGATTTTGTGGTTTTATGAACTAATGTCAGAATCTTTTGTAGAAATGGGTTAATTGCATGTTAACTTTTATGTTTAACAGTTGACACTACTCAATATTTAGATTTGTGCTTAACAAGCTATATGCTGGTATCCTCCCGGAATGTATATATTTAAAGAAGAGAGTGATGCTAGCTTAATTTGAAGCCTTTGTTGTCTGCCATTCAAAGGAAGCCCCCAGTATGTTTGTCGTGACTACCACGTCTCGGCTGTGCTGACCAGCTTCCCATCAGCCCTACCGTACCTACCCTACGGATCTGCTCCCCAGCCGCGGCTGAGCCGGCGTCAGACGCTGCAATGGCTCTGCCTGTTTTTTCCTTTAGATTGTCCGTAGCCTGCTGGTTTTTCCTGAGGTTCTTTAGTCGCTGCTGCATTTTCTGAGATTTTCTTAGATTTTCTTAATTCCGATTTTTTTTTTTTTTTTGGAGAATCCTAGATCTTCTAACAAACCCTCATGCTGTGTCCCCCGGCAACTTAAAAGTAATTAAGCAAAAAGTAACGATTTTCGACATCTATCATTTAATTTGAAATTACATATGGATTTAATGGAGGGGGAGGCAACAGTGCTTTGAGAGATTAGGTCTTAAATTTTGATTTAAGAACTGAGTTATTAGCTGAAATAATATGAAGCGGGGCTGCTTTTTTGACCTTTCTAAAGTCTAGCCTAGTCAATTATTACAGCAGAGCAGGGAACCAGCGAACAGCTTTGAATCAGTCAGACCCAAACTGATTTAAGTTTGCATGGGGTCGAATAAGACATTAGTTAAAAATAACTAATGTATGCTTTGACCTCCGTAATGAGAAAGGACATTTACAGGTTTTTCACCATACATCTGATCCTGTTTATTTCGCTTTGTGATTTAAAGATGGACTGGATGTTCTCACAGAGGTCTCGAGAATATATTTTTGTGGGGTTTTTTAGATTTCCTGCATCTAAGTATTCTTTCAGCTATGCATTTTGTCCATCAGTTTATATCCCGGCTGTATTTTGGAGGCAAGATTGAATAAGAGAGACAACCACGGATCCCAATGCTGGAAGGAGCAGGATCACTAGGATCCCACCTCCCTGCAACCTGCTTTAAGAGCAAAACCCAGGTTAGTGCTGATAAACCTGCTTTATCGTTGTTTTCCAGGCAGAATTAGGCAGGCACTATGGCTGGAAGTCTCCTTCCTCCTGAGACCTTAATTATCCAGCCCTTCTCCTCTCCCTGAGCACCTCTGTGTTGAGATGAGGGGGGCAACTTAACCCACAACCCCGTGAGCTGAGGGAGGGCAGCTAAAGGCAGCTTAGTTCCTTGTTCGGTGGGGAGAGAAATTTCTCCAAAGGATTGGTTAAAGAGGGAGAAAATAAAGAAGAAAAGAGAGTGAGCGGTGGAGACAACTGTGCGGGAAAAGGAACTGAGAAGGAAAGAAAGGGGAAAGGAACATTGATGGCGAAGCAGACCCAACCCTACAGCAAGTTTTATGCTAGTGGAAAAGGTCCCGATTTTGGCTCTTCCTTCAGGCTCCAGCTCTTCCCGAGGACAAGACAACAGAAGTTGTTGTTTCCATTTTTTTTTCTAGCTATCTCTCATTTCTGGACCTAAGTCATCCTCATTTTGCTGCCAACTGACACTTCTCTGGTTTGGCCCTTTGGTGCGCAAGGGCTTGGTAGCCCTGATTTATGCATCTGCCTTTTTCTGTTGTATAACCTGAGAAGATGCCTTTATAACTAGTCTATTCGGCGCTGTAAGGAAAACGTTAGTATGTCAAGTTTCCAGAGAGTTTAAAATAGGCCAGCTGGCTTCTCGGAGTGCACAGCTTGAAATGGTCACTTCCATTTTCGACTGAGCAGCGCTGCCGTCAGGAGGAGCGTTGATTAAATTGACCACAGTCCAAGGCTGGTAGACAGCATAACACAAAGCGACTTCTCCCTAGAGCGAGCAGAAGATTTCTGACGTACACGGGGATAGAATACGGTCTTTTTTCCCCCCCTGTACTGCAGTGTTTTCTTTAAAATACTGTGTTTCCTTAATAAAAGAAGCATTAGCTCTTACCATCAAATTTGCTCAACAATTTAGGTTATATTTCATTGCTTGTACCCAGCTTCACACATAAATGTTTAGCAATATAGACAGCTCATGTTCTCCTAAGCTCTCAGTAATACAGTTTTCAGGAATAAAGGCTGCTCATATGAGTGAGGTTTTGTAAGATTAATAAATATAAGGCTTTGTTTCACTAAAGAAATGGTTCCCACACTTGTTTCTATTTAATCAAATGGCTTCCGTGATATTTTCTTTCCTCATCTCCAGTGAATCCTTTCATAGGGATGTATCCCATCAATGGGAGTGAATGAGTAAGGAATTTGTTTGCATGGTCCGTTGCTCCCATTGCCTCTGTGCGGCACCTAGAGCAGCAAGACCCCAATGCACCAAGGTGTCAGACCCCTCTAGTCCCATTTAAAATCCCTGAGGAATATAGGGTTATCACCACATTAAAAGAAAACATCAGAAAGGTGTCAGAAAGATATACTGTCAGTGTAACAATACACAAGGACAGGAGGAACTTTGTGGGGTAAATGCAGTTCTGTGTGCTTCAGGAGCACCCCCATGAATGGAGGACGCCCATCAAAAGCAGGAGCCATCTGAGGATCCTTTCTCTTGATGGCAAAATGTTGACATGATGGTCCCAGAGCTTCCTCCAGCTCCTCGGCAGAACAGAACTGCTGAGTGAGTAAAGACAGTGGCATCCCAGGCTAACGAGCGTGTCTTCACGCTTTCCACCTGCGTTGCACCTGAAATACTATCTGTTACTTCTAATTGTCCCCCAAATCCAATTAACCCATTGTGTTTCTTCCTATTCCCTTTTTATAAGTTGGGGGTTTTTTTTAGTTATGTTTGCAAAGCTTTCTGGCAGCCCCAAACACCCGGGTGTTTTGAAAGCAACACACCTTAGCACTTATTGGGGATGTAACGGTAATCTTTTATAATCACAAATAGGCGTAATTGTGTGTCTCTGGCGAAGGAGCTTAACTGTCAAAGGATTAAGCCACATCCTGATCAATGGAAGTGACTTCCTAAAAAACAGGCAGGGAAAGATTTCCTGTAGTTAACAGCAATAAGGGAGAGGAACTTTAAAAACAACTCTCTATTTGATAACTACAGAAATCTAGCTAAGTCTGAGGGATTTAGCCAGGGAACATATTGGTTCCAGCAGACTATGGTAAAGTTAATTAAGGATGATTAATGGAGCATTTTCCTTCCAATGATATCTGTGACAGAACAAAGCTGTCTGAGGCTTGTCAAGCAGAATTTGAGTTGAATGAGTATTTATGTGATCAAATCTGAAGGGCTGCCTCTTGACAGAGCAAGGATTCATCAATCAATTGCGCCGGCTTGCAGTGGTGGGAAATTGGTCTATCAGCATAGCTCTGCTCCCATCCCCCATTTTTTCATTCAATCATCCCTTAGGCTACAATGCATCTTTAGCTTTTACCTCTGACCACCTTAAGGGCTATCAGAGAAAAGTAAAAGCAAGAGCTAAAACATCTATTATAGTGGTTATTTCTCAGCTGTACTCATACAATTGATTTCTTTTAAGCAGAGGCCCAGGCACTGTAAAGCGATACAAGCCTGTTCAATGAATTAATTGGTTTTAATAGAAGTTTAGCTTTGAGCCTGAAGAATATATAGTGCTCTCTTGCTAGAAAATCTCCTATTAGGGAAACCACCTGCACAAAAGGCCCCGGTCCTCTCTTAATCCCACTGCCCTCATCATAATCACTTCGTTTAAAAAAGCAAGATCCTTAATTTAGAAGGAAGGGGCACCACGTGTGCTCCAGTTTCTGCGCGTTTAATCGTGCGTCAGTTCCTGGGAGGGGGATATTGGCTGCCTGCGCTTGGCTGTGGGTTGCCCTCACGGCCCTTCGATCCCCGGGACGTAAGTCGTGCCAGGATTTGGGCAGAGGAACGATGCTGTTGTGAATATACCAATATCTCTGTGTGAGGAATACCTCAGATGACTTTCACTGCTGTATGTATTAAATGGAACTAACCAAGAATCATGTAAAATGATGCGTGTCCTATGGAAAACTCAGAAAAAAGACAAGTCTTAGTCTTATTCTGAATAAAGTTGGGGAATGTGGCTTTTTTATTTCAGTATGTACATAAATTTTTATTTGGCTGCTGAGTGGTCAAGCTTTGTTCTTTTGGGCCCTCACCGAGCAAAATACACAAATGGGATTTGAAATTGAAACACCAAGATAGTCATTAGACATCTCTGTCTTTAGCCACATAAAATGCCACCCTTAGACATCTAGCCCATGTTAGCCATATATTTTTTTTAATTGATCATCAGTTTAAAAAGAGAGGCACCTCTTGGGGGCAATACACCCATTTTCCTATAAACACCTAGGTGAGGATGATGAGGGTTGCATTCAAGAAGTCTAATCTCTCTCTAAGGGGAGCTTGGACTCGGCACCTACCTTTGAAAAGTGTAAAGCTTCCAGTAAAAATAAAATCTGTGAAAAGTGGATTACTTTCTTTGGTGCAGTCGTAAGCTCAGTTGCGTGTCTCCCTCATCGGATTCGCACACTAATCTTCCTTCTAAAGTTACTGGTAGAAATCAGGTTTCTAAGACTTTTGTGAATTGGAAAATTGAAGTTCTGCCTGGTAATAATTTTGAGGTTTGGTACCTACCTCAGCTAGGCCAGCTATAAATTAGGGAGGATAAAGTCAAGACTTCGCTTTTTCCCCAGACTTGCATACTTTCACACAAAGAAGCACAGAGGAGAAAACAACAGTGCTCCAGTGTGCCCTGACCTAAGGAAGAACAGGTCAGTCATGGGTTGTCCTTACTTTTTTATGCAGGTTTCCATACTGGACTATTCCCCTGAGAGCAAATATCTTCCCTGTGTACGCAAATTTTATATAAATCCAAAGAGGGCCATAAATGCAAACAAGTCCCGTAGGCTTTGTTGGCCCAATATGATTATTGTTGAGATCATTTCTTTCTATCGGTAGAGAATACTATTTTGTATGTGCGAGCAAGCTTAGAAACCAAATGTCTAAATATTTAACCAATGTTATTTCAAAGAATTTCATTATTTATCTTCTTTATGATTTATATTATCACATTCTCTGTCTGTAGTTGTGGTTTATCATAAGCAACCCATCTGCTGTAACAGCCAAATTGGAACATTCATATAAGATGCGTTCCGATATCATAAACATGACAAAAGATAGATTACATTTAGTCTTTCTCCATGTTTAACCAGTTTAATTTGTTTCCTATGCAGAAGAGGCTCTAAATTTACTTAATATATGTTAGCACTTAGGAACATGGTTAGGAACATGACTAGGGTCTTAACCTATTCGTAAATAAATGGGAAGCTTCCTGTCTGAGTAAAAGAAAGAGAGAGAATTTATGTCAAACAATCAGGAATTTAATACATAGTGCTCTATTAGGATGTCCAGTTTGTGTACATACTCTTAAGGCATGATTACGAATAACTTCACTTCTTATAAACAATGTGACTGAAGAAATTACTCACAGATACAACAAAAAGGGAAAGAAAGGTAGGAAGTTTTAGCTGCAGCCAATAAAGGAATTACTTTCCCTGAAAAGGTTAAAAACTCACGCATTTATTTTTGTTGCCATAATATTTGTCTTTGCAGGTTTAGCTTTCTTAAGAATCCCAAAGAAGATGCTGCGTCGGGAAAGATTTTAGTGACCTGGGTTCAAAGTCATATCATAGATCCAACATTTTCTCCGACAGCTTTGGTTTTAAAGTAACCCTAATGCTGGACTAAATCTGTGAAGTGACTGTCCATATTTATATCGCTCTAGAGAGAGCTTTTAGCCATTACAGGCTCGATCCAGCAAGCTGTTGAATGCCTTCCACTTCTGTCGCCTTCGGTGGAAGCCAAGGGTCCTCAGCGCACGGCCGAGGGTGCTCAGCACCCTCAGGACCCGGCCCGATGTGGTTTTTCACATTGAAAGGTCAAGTAGAGGGCTTTTCATTTCAGGCTAAAGAGTCATTCATTTTTCTCTCTTAAAGTAAAAGTCACATGATTAGAGACTGTGTGATTAACTGTTAAGGAAACAATGTCCATAATGATATATAAAGGTGTTGCTTTCAAAAGTTACGGTTGGATTTCTTCAGAGGTGTTAAATATATGGTGGTCCAATACCATGCAATTCATGAATACTAAAAATAAATATAAGCTTATTTCTGTGATGGTGATTTACTGCTAAGCAATTTTGAGCAAATATATTCACATTATAGGATATGAATACAAATCAAACATAACTGAGCTGGCCTTTATGAGAATGAAGTGTCAGTACATTTGAAAATATGTGTAACACCAAACTTTAATCATTTTACCAGCACGTTAATACTGCAATTGATTATTCTCTGTTCCTGAATGTTTAAGCTTTTGCTACTGATTTGTCTGCTCCAAGGATTGCACACCTTTCAGGGCCATCTGGCACTCGGTCCTTCCCAGGCCGGGATGCTGCTGGTCTGATTTGGTTTGATACAAGAGCTTGTCCTGTTGCAAAGTCTTTGCCTCCAAAGAGCATTAACGCAATAGGAGTACAGAGAAAGGGAAAAATAACGGTGGAACTAACAAGTTACACATGTGCCTTCATCACCATCAGATTGGCTTTCATTGCACCTCTTCCCTGCTCATGTCATTTTCTTGGAATGCACTTCCCAAGGTGGAGACTTCATCTTCATTTCTATACGCGAAGTATTTTATACACTGTCGGCACCAGGAAAAGTAATGGGTAACACTCTGAGGTTCTTATTACAGTAGCGTTACGCTTGCTCAGATAGGAAGCTGGCACCGGGCCTGCTCGTATTACCTGAGATCATAACCCTTTTATGTGAGCAAATGGTTAATGAGTCACTTTTTTCAGTCTTTATTCCAAATGATTTGGGGGCTTCACCGCTAGGACAGCAGAAGCCAGGAGACCTATGCGATGGGTGGGGAATAAAGGTCATAGAGATGGTTCTTGCTTTAGAACCTTACGGTCAGAGAGAGCATTAATGGATGCATACAGGAGAGGAGGAAACCAAGACTTGTCATCTTGACAGCAGCTGTAGCATACCACGAGATTAATCCTTGTGAATTCAAAGAGGAATTTGAAGGAGAGTTGGGAGGAGCCTGGTGAAATAGCTTTGGGGGTGATTGCAGGGAGAGCCTCCTCCATCTGGAGGGCAGGGCTGGAGAAAACGCAGCGTTTCAAGAGTTACCTCTGTGGTCTGTTATTGGAAGGGGAGTTGACATTGTGTTTCTCCACGGTGATGGCACACACCATGGGGGGCTAAAGCCCAAAGTGCCCTGAAAGCGAAGACAGGAGTTTTTGCTTGAGGGGATGCACAGAAGAGAGGCAATGGAGGGATTCAGAGATGTCCCAGGGCAAAACGGTGGGAATAAGGAAAGAGCAGCAATATTTGTGATCGTGGGTAGTTGACCTCGCAGTCTGGCCACAATATAACTGCTTAGATTTTTTATTTTTTTTTAACACCGTATAGCCAAATAATGTTGTGTTGGTCATTAAAATGATGATAGCAGTGCTAAAAACAGTTACTTCCTATAGGACCTTTTTAAAAGACGGACAGATTGAAACGAAGCAAGAAGAAAGGAGGAACTATCTGGAAAGGCAGGAGTAAATCGTGACCACAAACCCCTGGCTATCTGGTGCTGTTTATCCCAGCCTTGCTCTGCTTCCCTCACTGATAACACAGCTTAACATACACCCGGGCATTGTTCTGACACTGAAAGATGAAGCGGCTTTTTACGAGCCATACCCCTCAGCCACGCTTTCCCTCGCAATACCGACTGGCTCGCTCTGGTCCCCTGATCCCATTTTTCTTCCCTTAAAGCCAGTGTGTTTATTGGGACCAGTGCAATGGAAATTCCACTTACTGTTTATATCTGAGGTTTCTCTTCCCTTCCTATATTTCCCTGGGAATCGGGGCAGTATAGATTCTTGCTCCACACCCATGGCTTTGTCTTTGGCTTTCCTTCTGAATTATTTTCCCCGACTGCATTTCCATGGAGCAGCTGTTTGTGTTTAAAAACCACCTGTGCAAGTAGTTCTGTTTTCGGTGAAGGAAAATGTCACTTGTAAAAGGAAAAAGCCCTAAGGTGTTGGAGTTTGCTGGGAGTTTTAATTTGATGCGTATTTTTTCCTACTGATTGATGAATGTTCGGGGCACAACTTTAGCCCTTGATAACTAATGAAACCGGGTGGTACTAACAGTCCCCGTCTGGCATGGTGATGTGTAGTTAAACTGACCCCCTGTGAGGAAGGAGATTGGGTTTTGACCCAGCAGGAAAATCCCGGATCCCCTGATTTCAGCAGAGGAGAGAGCGAGAGACAGAGAAAAAGAAGAAACCTCTCCATGGAGAGTAAAAGTCCTGGGCAAAAGGTTAGGTTCTTGCATGGTTGGGCAAGGACTAAGGAGACGTGATGCGTGCAGGACATAAGATCTCCTAGGAAAGGCAGACGGACACCAGGGGAAAATCACACCCTCATTTAAAGCCCCTGGGAATTTTGGGGACTTTTCCTGAAGGGCTCCTGAAGTTTAATGGGGAGCGATAACATTATTTCCCAGCCATCACTAATCTTGAGGAGTCGAGGTTTATATTACACTCGTGTATTGTGCCGGGGTGTTTGCGAAGCCGTCGAGTGCAGCCAGGAGTGGCCCCGAGCCTGGGGAAGCCCTGTTTGCTCTCTCCATGTGCCCTCCTTGACCTTTCTCCTGCTGCTCCTAATGCCCTCCCACCTCCTACTCCTCTTTCACTCTCCCCCGTGTGGCATTATTTTAGTTTAAGTTCTTTCCAAGTGATATTAATTATTGTATCAGTTGGATTGAGTACCCAAATCCTCTCCACTCTCCCAAAAAGCGTGTGCTTGGTGCCGCCTCCGTTTGGCAGCATGGGATGCTCACAGGACAAGAAACCACATCAGGCCAGCAGTGAATGGCAGCAAATTCTGGCTTTCAGCCCCTGTTGAGGCCATTAGATGATGATTTCTTGCTGCAAAGCTGGCATCGAATCTCCCTGGACCGGTGCTACAGTTGAAGGTCATTTATGTGTCAGGTGATGGGACCAGTAGCAGCAAGAGCTGGAGCAAGATAAGTAATAAATCGTACCCAAGAATGAAGATATTTACACCACTATTTTTGTATATATATTTATCTATATCTTTTCTGATGTATGACTTAATGAGTTTAATTGTTTATTCTGCCATCAATCTGATCCAAACAGTTTGAAGAAACCATCAGTAGCTCACAAGCCACGTCAGCAGAAGGTAGACTGTCTGTCTCAGCAAGAAGAGTTCTGAAGTGTAGCAAACATTTTTGATTTTGGTCCTCTTTGCAGACTAGTTTGGTGTCTCCACTGTCTCCTGGGCTTTCCCTCTGTCTGTCTGCAGCTTTGCTGTCCGTACGTAGTGGTGGCTGTGTCCTCCAGCTGGCGTTTGGGTGGGATGGTTGAGCTTGTCCCTTCTCCATGCCAGCTAGAGCCTGTTGCAGTGAATTGGAAATTGGAGAGGTCTTGGCATACCGTGGCTTGTAAATGCCTTGTAAATGGCTTGTACAAAAAATTTTCCAAATGGAAACAGCACTGCGCCTTAAGTTTAAAGTAGCTTTGATAGGAAAGAGAGGTAAATATGTGCCGTTCTACCTCTGCGGGTATATTGTAAATGCCAGACAATGGAAAACCAGTAAAGAAAAAAGCATCTGAAAGCAAAGAAAGCACTTGGGAAGTTAGGCTTGCTTGCTTTTTGGCTTGTGTATCAGCTAAACTCAGCAGGCTCTTCAGACACAACTGGTTTTAGCATAAAGGCCACTGTTGGGTGTTGTTTGTGAAACCACTTGACATTGTGCACTGGCATAAGCCGCTCTCACCGCGCAAAACCCACTGGAATCACCAGGGACTGGCAGCCACCATTGGCATTTTAGGAGGACTGTCTAAGCGAAAAAGCAAAATGTTCCATTCCCACTTAATGCATCTTCTGAGGCCTTAGAAACTGGTGAAGGGTTTGGTGGAAAGCATCCTGCTGGTGTCCTGGTCGTTATGACAAGCTGGAAAATTCCCTAATCTATTTAGGCAGGAGGGTGGCAGGCATGTCTGGGACACGTGAGATGGAAGGGTAAGTACGGCATAAGAGGACCTACTCTTTTGGCAGAGGTTTGATCCCATTAGGGGTCAATGCCAGGACCACATCCATTGGGAGGCTTGGCCTCTTCTCTCCCTCCCCTGAAAAGGCAGTTTGCACGAGGCCAAGTAAGGTTTGGAACCACATGGGCCCAAACTCATGTGAGCAGGCTTAGAAAGGTGTTTGGAGCTGGGCAAGGAGGTGGTGGGACAGGCAGATGTACGATACGGCCAAACAAGACGGGGGTGTGGATGGATCCACAAGGGAAGGTGCTGCCATGTTCCCCTCCTGCTCCCCGGGCACAGCTCGCCCTTGTGCAGGCACTTACCCTACCACGCGAGAAGCTGACTCGGGCAGAGGAACACTTAAAAAACAAACCTTAAAAAAGTCAATAGTTTCCTGCCAAATTAGCTTCCTGAGCTGGCTTCCCAGAGCTCAAGATAAGCAGCGAGCTGGTCCCACGGAGAGGCCAGGAGACCTCCTCCCCCTGCTTCTCCTGTCCCAGCCTCTCAAAGAGCCCAAGCAGGTCCCCCGTCATCCCCCGACGGTGGGGAGTCCTCAGGTAAGGAAGAAGTGCACTGCAAATAGGGAAACCCTCTCTCCCGTGGGAGGGTGAGAGTTTTATACCCTCCATACAGTAGCCCAGAGAAGAACAAACCCCCGCAAAAACCAAAGGTCCCAATCCTGAGACCTGGTGGCAAAGCAACAGAAGGATCCCCAGGAGAGGAGCTCTGACTGTCACCACTGTCCTCAGGGGAGGTGGCATCGGTGTCCAGGACTGATGAGGACACTGTTGTCATATTTATATAAAAACACACAGCTGTAAAACCGGAGCTAAATGTTTGCAGGGTAAAGAAGTGACTTCACTGGGAAGGTTTCCTTAACAAAGCCAAAAGAATAGTGGGCAAATCCATCAATGCTCCTTACTCAGCCTTCGTGTAGGTTATCTTTCTATCAGTATTCTGCTAATCTCCAAGTATCAGGGCTTTGTTTGTGTAGATGTTGGCGCTTAAATAGGTCTGAATACAATTTCAAACGTTATATTCATTTATAAATGTCACCGTTCACAATCACGTAGCAAAGAGAAGCAGTTCTGCAAAACCTGCGCGGCCAAAAGTTAAACAAGTCGCAAGCAACCACAGCACTGGGCTGGTTTGCTAAAGGATAGTTATTTGCTGAAGAAATCACCATGTAATGTTTAATAACAACAGCTGACAGTTTGGCTGCAGACGTTTCATGAAAGCAGTGGAGAAAGCGCTGCGGACAACTCTTTCGTTGCTATTTTGGAGCGTAAATTCAGTTTGTGACTGCTTGCAAGACTTCTGTTGTCATCTGCTCATGCAGGACTTCTCTGCAACACCTCCGCAGGCAGGTGCTCTAAGTGTATATATAAATTCATCTTGGTTGTGGCCACTGGTGCCACAACAAATGTCATTCCAAACAAACTCTCTGCTACAGGCTGTGTTGGAAATCATCAT
This sequence comes from Anarhynchus alexandrinus, assembly GCA_008711295.1. NCBI lineage: Eukaryota > Metazoa > Chordata > Aves > Charadriiformes > Charadriidae > Anarhynchus > Anarhynchus alexandrinus. The sequence continues at coordinate 990,846 of VUYV01000207.1, read as the reverse complement.
TTAACACATCATTTAGAGTACATCAGAGTGAATCTCCCGCAACCTGACCATAATAATTCCCTACTGAAATCACCTCTATTTTTAACATTTTGACATTAAGAATAGAATCCTTTAAGCACGTGGGTGCTTTGGTTTGGTGCTGAGCGTTGGGAAATGAGGGTTTACGGTGCAATGCCTAATTATTATTTTTCATGTGAACTTCACTAAGTAAATCACAATATATCTACTGATATTGTTACTTCTGTATATGAAAACAAAATACATGGACAGCCTGTTCATTAGCTGATTTATTAAAACTCAGCTTGCTGGGCCCAAGAGGGCTGTCCAGAAAGAATCCCCTCTGCAGGAGAAATACAGAAGACAGGATCTCAAACCACTTGCCGACGTTTCCCCGTGGTCAGCGTGGATGCATAACTTTCTTTTTCTTAACACGGCTAAACTCAGTGGGTCCTTTCAGCCGATTTCCTTCGTGCGCTGAAAGGCACCGCGCAGTCCCGCGTAGCCGCCCGGGTGTTGCATGCAGAGCTGCTGCTCCACGGTGTGTTTTTGGAAAGGCTTCACGTCCTACCAGGAAAGTAGAGAGATGCTTGTGGGATGAGAGACAACCTTCATCCTGGCTCATGTTGTAAGATTTTAAACAGTATTTTCAGTCAGGCAGGATGAGCTATGACTGTCCTTTGTTTCCAGTCCATGTATTCAAAGCGGTTGTTTTCCGTCTTGTCTTGCTCTCTGCTCTTGTCCACCCCACACAGCACTCCAAGGTGTAAAATGACAGAGGAATAACTCTTTGGAGCACCGACTATCCATCTAATCTACATTTTCACTCTTACTTTGGAGTCAGCGCTGCTTTAGACATAAATCAGTGCTTTTGGGTTCAGTATGTTCCTGTTCCAGCAGTTTTGAAAGGGTGTGAACAGTCACATATTTATTCAGACTTGTGCCTTACAAAGTACATGGCTGCGGTGACAAACTCTTCTGGGCTGTTTGTTTTACAGTGCTGTTAAATAGGGCGACACCGGCTAATGCCAACTGATGAGTTCAACTGTAAAATTGTGGTAACGTGAGAGAAGGAACAGCAGAGGAGACAGCAAAATGCAGAATGCTGAGCCGGGAGAGCAGAACCGCCACCATCCTCCAGCCTGTCCTCTTCTGTGGCATATAAAAAAACCCCACCTTGCCCCGTGATTCTCCCATTGTAAGCAATAGGGGTTCTGTGCAAATAGCTGTTTTATAACGTCTTTATCACAAAGCAGTGTGGGCTGTACACCAGGTAATGTTCCTTCTCTGACTGCTAGGCAAACACTTGAACCGCTGCCCTCTCTGTCTAAAGGCAATCAGGGTTTTTCTGTGGCCCTCAATAGGGTCAGGATTTCACGATGGGAATATTTTGTGCCTCTGCTCTGCACTATGAGCATTTGTTTCTAATGACTTTACCGCGGATCTCTCTGTCTGTATCACTCTGGTTGTCTCCTTCGGTCAAACTGACCTGTCTGATATGCTAGACGTACCTCTTCTACTTCCAGAGATTTACCAGACATATCCCTTAGTAGTTTATTACTATCATTGCCGGCTGCCTTCAATTTGCGATAAAGATATCTCAGAATGAAAACTCATCAAAGTTCAAAAACTCAATTTTTATATTGCATTCTTCTGAAATGGCCTTTATTTTCCATCTCTTAAAAGTGCCGTATTCCACACACCAGCTCTCAGTTTCCCCTTGGGAATTTAGCATCAAAACACAGCCATCGCCTTTGCCTCTGCATTGTCTCTGTGCCACAAACCCTCTTCCAGGTCTCTCTCTCTCTATTTCATATCTGTTAGTGGGGCTTGTCCCTGTGACACGGCTTTATGGAGAAAAAACATATGTCACAGAATTCCCTTTCCTGAAGTGATGAAAGAGGTCTAATTGACCTCAAGGAACCAAGTCCTCCAATGCATAGCCAAGGGGTCCCCCAGGAAAAGTGTGTGCTCAGCGGAGCCTTGAACATGGACTTATGCTTCATGTCCTGTTCTTCCAACTACACATCAAAACATGAAGTGTCCAGAAAAGTATAATTTTCAATTAATTGGCTGCTTTTCTCTTGAGTGGTGGTCTAAAAAGATGTTTCAACCCAAATCTTTCAAAGAAAAATATAATGATGTCAGTTTATGTTTCTAAGGCTGGACTCCTAGGGAAGAGGAGGCCGACTCCATGTGGAGGTGATGACCACGGCCACGCTGGGTTTGCATCAGCGTTGCTCCACTGACTGCAGTGAAATGGCACCAGCCAACAGCGAACCCAATCCTACACCTGATTCTGGGAGGCTTCAGAGACAAAGATTTGACTCTAATGTTTAAACTATAGTTAGAGTATTTCTTTTTAGAAATTATTTTCTAAATGAGAAGCCGGCAAAATGCCACTCCCACAGTACGTGACAATGTATATGTAGAAAATGAGGGAGAGAGAAGCAGACCTGGAGGACATCCCAGGGAATGCCGTGAGTGTAGGACCATGGAGCGCTCCCATCCCAGGGGTGATCCCCAGACCCCCGCGGTGGGCTCTGACCCCCTCCCACTCCTGCCCTCTTCCCGGAACACAGCCTTTCCTTTTACACAAAGAAAGTAATTGGGCACAATTAGGCTTAAGTAGCTCTGTTGATTAACTAAGTACAATATCTACTGGCGTGGTGGTTTGCTGCTGCTGCGGGGGCTCAGGGGGCCGTGCTGTCCCCTGCAGCCCCCCAAACACCCCCATGTCCCAAACCAAGCCATGGCCATCGGTAGCTGTCCTGCGTCGCTGGCTGCTTGGCCGGGGGCGTCCCACAGGGGAGCAGAGGGTCTGGTTGTGGCTGTCCCCCCCCCAAATCCGTTGTGTTTTGAAGGGAGGGACTGGCTGGCAGCATTTGGCACATCCCCGGCTGTGCAAACAGCATCACCCCCCCTTCCCACGGCACTCCCGGGGGTTCACCCTTGCACGGGGGCCGAGTCTCGCTCTGAGCCTCTTCGGGACGCGGCCGCGAGGGTCTCACGTGGTTCTTTGGGGCAGGCGAACAAGGCGATGTCGGTATCGGACCGGCTCCGTAGCCTCCTGGGGACTCTGCCCAGAAACAGCTAAATATATTCTTCCTAGTATATGACTTCACTGCACCAGCAGCGAGATACCATCTTGCCCTTTGTGTTGGGGCTGGATGACATTTTCTCCTTTCCCAAGGGGCAGGCAGCACGGCCCCGTCCCGGCTGGCAGGGAGGAGCGGCACGGCCCTCGGCCCCTGCCCGGCAGCTTGCCCAGATCTCCCCCTGATAAGGAGCAGGGAGCTGGGAAACACTGGTTCCCTGTTTTCGCTGCCCGAGCCTGGCGGCGTAGGTGCGATGTGCTGGATTTGAGCTGGAAAGGGATTATTTTTGAGTACGGAGTGTACTGTTTATGGAATAGCACTTGGCATTGCCTTTCTTCCTTGGGAGCGTTGGGTAACAGGCATTCCTGTCAATACTCATTTTGGTTTATTTGACTCGTTATTAAACGCGAGCAAACATTCGGGTTCGGGGATGTGCGTGGCTATAGACACGTGCCGTGCCTATGCCTACGGCGGCAGGCACAGACGGTCGCTGGATTTCGTTTGCCACTTGGGAGCCGGGAGGGCTCGAGAAGAGAGGCGGGAGGACGGGCGAGCAGCCGGGCGACCTCCCCAGCCCCGCGGCTGGAAGGGGTTTGAGAAGGTGGCTTATGTCCTTCCGAACGCACCTCGCATCACCAGCTGATTTGCAAAGAGGCTAATTTGAAAAGAATATCACTCCGGGTAATTGCAAGGTTTTCACTTTGCGGTCTTCACCCCAGCTGAATCCGAGGTCTGCAGCAAGGTGGGGACTAGCAGCTGGATTTACATCTGTACAGGCTCGGTCTTTTCGGTGGCAGGTTGGGCCTCCCACGTGCAACCCGGGCGTAAAGTTTCCCTCATCTGAAGGCTCCGTTGGTTGCTTAACTACTTATTTTTCACAGCAAATATCACAGAATTTAGTATCTTGAGGTAGTATATTTAGTGTATAGAGTTGGCATCTCACAACCCTTAAACTCTGGAGGGTCAAATATCCACGGATTGTAACTCTGAGCTCCCCAAAGATTTGACACACCTCGGCACAGTACTTTTTGTAGGTGTTGATAATATTAAATTAATGAAATTAAACAAATAAAGTGCTATGTGAAGCAACGATATACCCCAGAAAAGAAGGGGCACAAAATGCCTCAAAGCATTATTACCGAATGTACGTGAAAGGGGTACGGCTGGCGTTCGTACAGAGGCACTCTTAAAACTGAAGGGCATCGTTTTAGGATTGGGCCAAGTCGTTTATTTTGCGGGAAGTCTTAAGCAGAATCTACCCATTTGTGGGGTTTAAAGAGTTTGGTTCACTTATTTACTTTGGATTTTTGTGTTCGCTTTCATCCCCTTTTGTACTTCCTTGGACAAAATCCAAACAGGCAGAGTAACTACAGAAAAGCTGTTCTCACCACAGGGAAATAATGTATTATGCTAATTCCAATTAAAGGAAATTTCTTAAACTGCAAATATAGCCTTCAAGAGAGAAATGAAAAGTGTGGAAATTAACATTCTTGCCAGATTTCCAGCTCAATTCTGCACACTCAGGGGGTTTGGGTCAGGCTCAGATAAGCATCCAAAATTTGGGGATGTTTATCCAAACCTTATTTCTGAACCTTCTAAGTTCACTCCTGACTAATCATAATGGAGTTAGTGGTAGCAGGATATGAATGTACAACATTTAGCTTAGAAATTGGCAGCTCCTCCTCATTTCACAGCTAGGAGCCTTTGACCAAATATCAACTCTGCTAACCAAAACAAAATAAAATAATGCCTTGACTTGGTCTCCAGCCATACCACCTTGTGCTACAGCCCTGGAAGATCTTCCAAGCAGGGCTGGGCCAAGGCAGGCTTTGGCTGAGGGACCTCCCGGGAAAATATTGATGTTACTGGAAGCATCCCTTGTGATTCAGGAGGTGACACTTTCTCCGGATCGGTGTTCAACCCGTGTAAGTGTTACATGTACGGAGGTGTTCTTTCAGATTTGGGAAATTTCAGAGGGCTGGTGGGTCATTAAAGATCTTTTCTGAAAGGCTCAGATGGTACCTCCATGTTTACCTGGAATGCTAATGCAATAACCAACTCCATCACATGGCCAGTGAGTTCCCAGCTGGGGGAGGTGCTCTTCACTTCCCTGGCTCCCTGCTCCGTCCCTAAGCTGTTTGCCCGTCCGGGCATGAAGGATGTGAGCTCCACGCAGAATTGAATGTTTTAAAGCGTTTGGAATATTTTTTCAATGAAATGAGCGGAAGACTACCGAGGGTCATGAATCAGCTTCTGAAGAAGTAGGCCTTCTTCTCTGTTCGTCGCTGCTTTTGCCATCACACCCTTTGCTTTAAATAAATATACAAGAGGGGAACTGTGTCTTGCTGCCGTGCTGTAGGCACCTCCCACATTATTGTACGCTTTACCATAACGTAGCAAGTCGTAATATTAGCTAAGGAGGTGCCATAGATTTATCCTGCACGGATATCGCCCTTCAAAACACCACCAGGCTACCCATCCCCCAGCCGCTCACCTATCTTTTTTCTCCGTAAATTTTACTTTAGTCAAGGGGTGTCACTCTAAGTAGCTGTATCTGATTTTTATTCTGGCATTGAAATTCATGCCAGGAATAAATCCACCCAAGTGCAAATTCTTCCCAAGTAAAAAAAGCACCAAAATATTCAGTGAAGCTATACCAGAAATGAATTTGACCACATGAACTTGGATTGCAGGTACACACTCTGTCACCTGAAATCCCTTCAGATTTACTTAGACTTGCCTCTGAATTACAGATTTTAAATCTGCAGGACTGGAATAGAAGACATCCCACTGAAGCTTCTATTTTAAAGAAAAATAAAACCTGTCAATTGAGAATAGCAACAGACATCATAAAAGCACATTAAGAAACGTTCAAAATATATTTGAATATAGTCCTTACGGCTACAGAAAATACTAAGATTTTTAAAAGTTCAACGATTACTCATTCGAGATATTTTGTGAAATACATTTTTTTAAACCATTGCTTATATTCTTGCCATTTCTCTTGCATCTTCCTCCTGAAATCGGCAGAAATAATTGCTTACTTTCTACCAGACCCTCTGTTCACCAGCAGCACAGATGTACAATGGTGGAAGATTTTTTATAGTAGCAGTGTGACAGTTTAAACTAAGCACCTGTTTCCATCTAATGTAGATTTGGCAAGATGCTAGCTTCAATGTAGCTTATGCCACTCAGATGTCAATTTTTTCTTCATTAGGCAAATATATTAGCAAACTATACCATGCTCTAAAATTTGCATCGATCTCCCATCACGTTTACTCTTTTTTTTTGCAGTTCTCTTCTCCTTTCAAGGGAAATGAGCAACTCATGCGTCGCTTTTTTCTCTTGCCGACACGAATGGATGCGTAGCTCCTGTTTGAATTTGAAGTGGGTATTCAGGTTGGAAAGTGGATTTTGTGTGTGCGTGTGTGTGCGCTATAGCATCGACGCCCCGTAGCAGCCGCATCACTAACATTTTGGCATCCTGCAGGATGGAAGCTTGTGGCGGGCCACTGCCCAATATATTCAGTAATTATTGCTCTCCGTGTCATGGAGAGGTCTGCAATGATACGACTAAGGATACCTAGAAGGAACGGAGAGGGAATCTGAATTGCCTGGCACTTGTAGGAATAGTTCTTGCAAGTCATAGTTGTAGCTGATTTTCTTTTTAGAAAAAGCAGAAAGAGCAGAAGAACTGTTCTAAGCGGTTGTGAAGACGTGATGGGCTTCTGTATTTTCAGGGAGAAAAATCCAAAAATCATGTAACATATGACTGTTGATAACTGCAGGAGGAACAACTGCTTTCCATCCCAAAACACGTTATACCATCAGTGTTTCAACAGCTCCTATTAAGACATTAAAAAGAAGACATTTTTTATTATGATATCTGCCTTGGGCTCCAATCAGCAGTGTAGAAAAAGCAAACAGGAGCGTATGGTTGCTTATCCTTCCCTCTTGTTTCCTTTAACTCTAAGTTCTTGAAAGGTCATAAAATAGAGAAATAAAAAAGCCACTGAAGTGTCGTGTTGTTAACTTTATCTTCTGAACATTAAACATTGTTTTAAATTTCTTACGGTACATAAAATGTTTTGCCTTGCTGTATCAGTATACAGAACTTCAAAAAGTAAATGAGACAGCTCAGAAAATGTAATGGATGTGTAATAACAGCTCTTTAGATCTCCCGTTTTTAGCACAGCATCTTTTTGTTCCTAAAGGTGCTTTTAACATGATATCCAAAGCTATTTATGAAGTCATTTATTTTTGCATGGGGATAGGCCTCACTTTGTAATTAGCCCACGCTTTCTATCTTGCTCTCTAGTGTGTGAGCCCCCTGAAACGTTGTTTAGTCTTCATCAACCCTTTTTGTTTTCCTTCCAGAAAGCATTTACCCTAATAACTTCCATCTCGCAGATGCAGTACATCCTAGCTCCCTTCGGCACCTTCCGCAAAGCGCGTTGAAATGGTTGCGTTGCGGCAGGGTTCCGTTCTTTTTTTTGTTGGGCATTTGCAACGTAAAGAAGTTTTCCTGTTTGCCTTAAATTCATTCATCGCACGAATTTCAGCCGATGGTTTTTAACCACTTTCGCTCCACATCCTGTCACGGGCGGGCGGCAGCGGGGCTGCGCGAGGGCTGGCGGCAGGGCGGGCGCGTCGCGTCGCTGCGACACCGGGTTTGCCCCATCCAGCTCGAGCTTTAGGCAGAACCGAACCGCTACTGGGGCATCCCTAGCGCGCCCGGACGCAATTTCTTCCGACGCAAACCGGTGTGAGCTGGGTGGGAACGGCGGCCTCGCTAACGCTCTCTAATCCGCTATCATTTGCATATATGCAATCCAGCGAAGTTAACAGGATTTCCCTGACGCGCTTGCCAGCGGTAGCAATGGCATCGGTTTCCTCTAATATGTCAAGCGGGTCGCTGTTAATCAGTCACCGTCGGGCGTTGCGTGCCAACTACTCTGCTCGTTCTGCTGTTGCGCGCGGGAGCAGCCGCAGCGGGGAAGGTCTTTGGGTGCCAGCACGGGTCCCAAAAGCTCCAGGGGTGAAACAGAAGACATTTTAATGTTCAGTGGGAAATTTTGTCCACCAGCACGGAGGGAAGTCTGAAGGCATGGCCGCTGGGTGAGAAACACCCGGGTGCGTTGGCTGCGCTCAGTCCCCCGGGGTGGCAAAGCCTCCTTGGAAAGCCGGGGGGTGGCTCCACATCCAGCAGGGACAGCGGGGTCGTGGCATTACCGAAGGAGGTTTATGAACTTTATCCTCATGTATTAATGACCCTGGGTATCCTGTGGTGGCTCTTTGCACGCAAAACTCCTCGGGATGTGACCAAGCACGTGCCCAGTGGAACGTGTGTGCAGGGGCCAAAGGGGGTGGTCATGGTGGGACCCTGCTTCAGTGGCCTGGAAGCGCTGGGAAGCTTGGAGGGAAAGCTACGGAGAAGAGCTTGATGAATAAGATGATGTGAAACTGAATCACTGCATGGAGATGAATCAAAATTATAAAATCGATGGGTATTGATCTGTATATATCACACAAATAACTGTGCCTGAAGAGGTGCCCAGATTTAACATGCTGATTATACGGCAGTCAGTAGAAATAACTTGAGATCTGAAGAGCTATTACATTTTAGTTGTTCAGCGCTGCAGCTGAAGCTGATAATATCTCGGTGAAGTCTCTTTTAAATTTTTTCCTGCTTGGAGTTCTTGGTAACAAGTATATTTAATCAACAAACCAAAACCGAAGAACAGATTTTTGGCTTACAAAATACTCTTGAGCCACCCAAAGCTGGAGTCCAAACACTACAAATTCTTCTCAAAATATACACCTTTCATTTTAACTTCCATTTGCTTTTACTGCTGGCTTTGCTCACGCGAGCCAAGGTCACTGCACTTCGCGTGTGTCCGGTGGCCGCTTGGCTACTGACAGGAGTTGCAGTGAATCACCTGGAACATCATCTGTGGTCACCGAACCCTTCGTGTGGCTGGTTGGAAATCAGGACGGCAAAGTCTTTGCTATATCCCATTTATATATATCCCATTATATATCTTATTCTTTTTGTACCCCTTAAACGGGTGGAGCTGTACTGTATCAAAAGGAGCAAGAATTTACTGGAGTTTTGGGGGTTTTGATCTGTCTTTGCTTCTGGTGTTGACTTTCCTCCCTCTCTCCCATCAGTAGATGTGTTAATGGAGGAAGGATGTGCTTAACTCTCAACGTGACCACTAACTGTCATTATTACTGCTTTCTTCAAGATTATCACAGTGTTCTTTGTCCCCACGTTTTGCCCGCCAAACCTGGGGTAAATACAAACCTAATAGATGTGTAAAAAGGTCTTCAGACTGGTTACTTGTCATACATGGGCAAGCACAGCCTGAAACTGCTGCAGAATTACTTCCCATCTTTATTCATGGATTGATAATGTCCATTTGCCTTTGCTGGATTAGATTTGCTGAGTAGATTTCGAGGCATATAAATGATATTTTGGAATGAAACCCTCACATTTTATAAATCATTTAAGCCAATACAGTTTCTTCTTTCTGTAGAGGTATTTTCTGGTCCGCAATAACCTCGATTTAAACCTACTCTTTTCTGTTCGGGACAAAATTCATGAATTAACTTAGAGTTAAATAAGAATTAAGTAATTCTGAAGTGCTAATGAGCACTCACAGCTCCCACTTTCATCTTTTATAGCATTGTTAAATACACCACAAGCACTAGGGAAAATTGTGGTCATTCGTATTGTGATGTATATTCGTACTTTGTCGCCTAACGTGACAGATTTCCTTCATGCAATACACGACTGGTTTGAGCTTCTGTTCACAGCGCCTGGCAGGACCCACTCTACCTTCAGTTTATTTCTAAAAGTGTCACTAATATTACATTACAATTATGGGATGCATAAACATCTGGCATATCCTAAGATCCTTGCGGGTTCCCAGGTTTCATCCAGACCTTGTCCAAGGGCTGCAGCCCTGATGTGTCCAGCACACCATGTACCAGCACCGTGCCCCAGCGCCCCTGGGGCTGGAGACAGTGGGTAGATCTAGGACTGGCTTTCCTCCAGAGATGGAGCAGGTCCTCCATCTACAGCCACGGGGCAGCCCAGGTCTGGCCTGAGCGTCCTGTCCGATCCTGGGACAACACAGTAATTTTGGGTGGAAATTGCACTGTCTGGGCTGGATCAACAATTCTGGCCCACCAGTTCATCTCTGAGGTGGCCAGCTGTCTTATGGCAGTGCTGTCTTCAGCGTTTTGAGCTGCTGGTGCTTCCCTGGTGAGCGTATGACCACCTTCCCAGGCCCCAATCTCACTATAACTCCTTGGAAAGCCAACAGAGATGACCACCTTCCTCACTTGATGTGGGAGCTGTCATAAGGACAGCTTAACCTCAGCGAATCTCCTGCTTTGCCCTGTGTGAGGATCTATCCTGAAGGATGCACAGGGAAGAGTTTTTTAAAGGGAAAGAAATGATCTTAAGTGCCATCTTTACTGGATTCTCAGCACTACAGATCACCCAGTCTCTGAAATCCTTCCTGGTGGAAAGACACCTACTCTTAACACGTTGTTTCATTTTGCTTATACAGACCCCCAAAATTGCAACCTATCTTGAGCACGTGCCTATGCTCTGCTGCTTTTTGTGGGCAACTCGTGAGGTGTAGCAGCCGCTGGCGTTGTGGCCAGGACAGTCTCTCCCGGCCTCTGCCTGGTGGGGATCGTGATCCATCTTATGTTCTGTGCTTGCACAATTGCTAGGTGACTCCTAGCAACCAGACTTGACATCATGAACTCCGTTTCACGTTTCTCCCACAAAAGTTGAAGGCAGAGTTTTATGTATCCTCCCCAAAACTCTTTCTATAGGAGGACCTCATTCATGGTACCAATCAGCACAACGTGCTTATGTTTAAAGATCTGTTCCAAAGCATCAACTGTTCATTGCCAAAGCTAAAATATTTTCCTAGCTAAAAAACGGCGATAAAGTACAATTTTTGCTACAGATGAGCCATATTAAAGCACGCAGAGCTGTTTTAACTGGCAGAGACCAAGCAGACTCCCCCTATTTCTCCATGAGAAGCCATGAACACCAGCGGGCAGACTGGGCTTTCTCTTCATTGCAATCAAAAAAAAAAGGAAGTAAAAAGCAACTTCTTGGTGAATTAAAGTTACGGGAAAATATTGCACGAGGTTCTTTCCCAGCCTGCCACCGATTTTCTCCATGAGCAAATCTCCATATTCCATCTGTCAAAACAAAATTATAATCTTCCCATCCAGCACACTTTTCATCCCGCCCATGCCAACTGTAAGCTTTTCAGGGCAGAGACTCGTGTTTATTATTTTTCTACCCACAAAGGGTCCCAGTTTCAACTGGGGCCTCTAGGTGCTGCTGTAATACTAATAATACTAATACTTATAATTCTGCTACTGGCAAATTTAGCCCGACGTCTTAGGCTTAAATAAGTTATGTGGAAAAATGGTTATGAAGCAGTCTCCATCCTCCTTCAAATTCTGCAGGTCATTTTGCATCTGCAAAACTCCGTTTATGGATGGATACGCATCTCGTATATTGTATCTCGGGAATGTTTTCTCTATGAATCTCACACAAAATCTGCAGCGTGACTTGTGGATAAAAAAGCCACGGGAAAGAAATGCCCGAAGCCGTACCGCTTACCTCCCTCCTCCTTCACATGCCCAACTGCATTCCCCCCCCCTCCTTTGTTTTATCAGTATGGTTCTAAATTACCAAGTTTGAAATTTCTTCAGCAAATAAGGGATGCATGCCAGAACACAAGTGCCCCGAGGGATCCGAGTCTCAGGGGAAAAAGCCCTTAATTTCCAAGTTTATAGGCAGCAGCACTTTCTCGAAATTGGAAAATGTTCAACTCATTTATGAAAGAAATCTGCCACGAGGATATGCTGATATTCACAGCTATTTCATTAATAAGCCATTGTGATCAACACACATTTTTTTGGTTATAGGACAGGTTTATTTTGACACCTGTATCAAATATATTCTGTGTGTTCCCCCCCCTCCCCTAGAGGTTCTCCCGGTGAGCAAAATTTCCTTGTTGTGCAAAATCTCGTTAGTGCAAACCAGGTAGCTCTCGGAGTTAAGATTTTTCAAAATTAATCAGACACCTTTACCCATGTGTGACTAATTTATGGGGAGAAGCACTTGAAAGGCACGCGCAGGCGGGCTGCTGCGCAGGCACAGGGCGAGTTAAGCATTCACCGCTCGGGACCCTGATTTCCCCCCCATCCTCCCCAGGGTGGGTGCACACAAACAGAGCTCTGCCCCGCCGATGAGGGGGGGAACCCGACCCACTCACACGGCCCCTGTGGTCCAAATACTCCATGACTTAATCCTGGGGAGATTGCCCACGCACAGGATAAGAATCATAGAATCATAGAATCATAGAATGGTTTAGGTTGGAAAGGACCTTGAAGATCATCGAGTTCCAACCCCCCTGCCATAGGCAGGGACACCTCCCACCACACCAGGCTGCCCAAGGCCACGTCCAGCCTGGCCTTGAACACCTCCAGGGATGGCGCCTCAACAACCTCTCTGGGCAACCTGTGCCAGTGCCTCACCACCCTCAAAGTGAAAAACTTCTTCCTACTGTTCAATCTAAACTTGCCCTCTTCCAGATCGCCCTTGCATATTTTTCCGCCGCCGGAATAAATCAGCATCGCTGAATTTCACTCCTCGGACTCGTCTACCAAGCATGACTCGAACCGTTGATGGGGATTTTAACCTATTTATATTTTCCCAACAAGCCTGTAACAAAGAATTCTCCTTCTCCAACCCACACATAAATAATATCTAAGGCTACTGCCGGGGCTTGGCAGGGCAGCGATGTTTCTGGGGCGGTGTGGACCCTCAGGCTGCCTTCAGCGGGGTATCTCTCCGCTCGTAGGCGAGCGCCTTGCAATAGGAGAAGGATTAATCGTCGCTGTTAGAGCCCTCGCTTTCCTCCGCAACCCTCTCTTCCCAGGGATGATGAGTTAATTCAGCTGGAACAATGTTAGTTCATCAAGTTTTGCGGTTTATCTGAAAATCGAATTGCAGTAATTTTACATGCCAGCTGCCTTAATGCCTGTTTAGTTCAAGTTTTAGACAACTCCGGTCGATGATCACAACGGGTTTAATATCAAACGTAGGTGGGATGAAACCGTAACACCGATATTTCCAGGCGGGTTTCCCTTCCCCGCTGCGGGAGCGGGTTCTGTGGGCCGCGTGCACGTGTGTTTCTGCGCGTAGGATGTGCGTCCGCCTCTCCTGAGCCTCCCCTAGAACCATCCACACATGGACCTTTCAAACAGCAAATGCAAACCTGAAAATTTTAAAATGAGTGTTTGACTTTTTATTGGGTGATAAATTGCTTCTTACTCTTATAAAGTCCGCAGGTGTTTATGTCCACTCTTGTACGCCTAGTTAAAACTTTGGCTACAATAGGAATGCTTTGAAAATAGCCAGTCACTCCTAAAATTGATTATTAAAATAGAATTACCTGTTATGCATCACATTAATTCTTGTAGTGCAAGGTTCTGTCGTTTAACCCTTCCAACCCCTTTCAGCCTGGCATTTTCCCTGCTTTGGTGTTTGATTTTCTGTCCTTTTGCTTTGCGAATTCTGTTGCCGGACTCCGCATAGTGCCGAGACCCCAATGGTGCCCCAGAGCTTGCTGCCATCCACCCTTCCCATGCGGCTCTTCCCGATGCCGTGACGGGCTCTGCGGCTGGAAAAGGTCTTCCAAAGCAGGCCCTCACACTACTTGGCAAATTAAAAGGCTTGAAAATTAAAAATTTGGAGGAAGTGAAGAATTAATGGATCCCGGTTGAATTCTTATGCACATACATACATAGGACATCTGCAAAACCCTTTTACTGTGCTTTCTCCCAGGTACGGTGCCTTCTCAGGGAGTGGTTTTTTTTAGAGTTCTTCCATTTTTAGAGCAGCTTCTGCGAAAAAGTTGTGTTTCCAGGCAGAGAAGCAGTGGCTACATCAGGTGGGAGCCGCCGGCCACCCCACGCACAGCCTCCCCCTTGGGGTCCCGCTGCTCCGTCTCCGGATGAGCAAATCGTGGGAGGCAGAAGTGGGCACAAACCTGGTATAGATTTATTCAGTTGTATTTCGCCAAGGATGAATGAGAGAGTGCTAAAAAAAAAAAAAATCAGACTTTTTTTGGTCATGTTGGTAGGTTTTAGAGGGCTGTGCTCAAGGTCTTTTACTCTTTGGGTGATTAAGAGAGAAAAGAGCCTTTCCAGGCTGCCCAGCACACGGGGAGAGATGCGGAATAAGGGCATCGCCGATGGAGTTTCCCAGATTCTCCAGAATTTTGGCTTTCTTTCAAAACATGAGAAAGGTAAAGCACAGGAAAACACACAGCTTCTGGGTGGACGGGAGGCCAGCGCCCACATCAATCAGGTGCTGCCTTAAATTGCCCCGTCTCTAGTAGGTGTTAAAACGAGCCAGCTAAGGCGGGTTTCTCCCCCGACTTTTTTCTTTGCACATATTTGTGCCAAACTCACCCGGAGGGGACTGTCTCGCCCTGTGGGGTGCAGTAACCCTGAGCGTGAGAAGGGCCCGGGCTGGATTTGGAGGCTTCCAGACTCTTCCGTAATGGAAGTAATGAACACTTCGAAGGAAAACAGCAGCAGTCTTCAGCGTCCAGCGCCAGAGCACGCACCTTGGCAGGGAAACCGGGGGGAAGATTTGGAGGAGGAAAACGAGGAGATTTTATCCCGTTGCGAGGAGCTTGCTCACAGCGGGGGGTGGGCAAGCAGCATCACATCCCTCAGCATCAAATTTTTGGGGTTGGCTGGGAAGGGCCATGGTTTGCTTGCAATAAGGCGTTATAACATCTCTTCCTGCCGCGAGGAAGGGCAGTTTCCACAGGGTTTCCGAGCCTTCCTCCCCAAGGCAGGAGCAAGTTCACCCAGGCAGCTGGATACGAGTCACTGGCCCATTTTTACATCACCCTTATTGATGGAGAAGGTAAATCTGCTGCGATTTCCCTTCTCCTGGTATGCAGGAGCACCTGAGATCCTAAAAGAGCCAGGCTCAAACCCCGGCAGCACAGCTCGGTGCCTGCCAGAAAACTCCTTCCCACCAGGCAGCCCCTGCTCGGGAAGTTTCCCCTCATCGGTCAGCTGTGACGGCACCCACACCCATAGGGAGACCCTCACCGGTGGGATGCGATGGAGCCGCCGGCACATGTGGGTGCCCGGACACGGCGGTGCCCGCCCCACTGCTCAGCACACCAGTGGGTTTGCACGTGTGACAAACGGGCAGGACATGAGGGCAGAGGGTCTGCTGGACCCCGCTCACGCCAGGATAATGGGAGACAAGAGAGTGGGGTTGGGCTGTCAAGCTCCAGTCTGGGTAAGAAGGAACGTGCTATTTTAGAGCATGGATTTTAATAGAAGAGAAAAAGTGGAACCTTTCTGCTCAGTGCTTGGGTAGCTGGGGAAGGACTTTCTACTAGGGCATGTAGTGATAGGACGAGGGGGAATGGCTTCAAACTGGAAGAGGGCAGGTTTAGATTGAACATTAGGAAGAAGTTTTTCACTGTGAGGGTGGTGAGGCACTGGCACAGGTTGCCCAGAGAGGTTGTTGAGGCCCCATCCCTGGAGGTGTTCAAGGCCAGGCTGGACGTGGCCTTGGGCAGCCTGGTGTGGTGGGAGGTGTCCCTGCCTATGGCAGGGGGGTTGGAACTCGATGATCTTCAAGGTCCTTTCCAACCTAAACCATTCTATGATTCTATAATCACAGAATGGTCAGGGTTGGAAGAGACCTTTGGAGATCATCTAGTCCAACCCCCCTGCCAAAGTAGGTTCACCTACAGCAGGTTGCACAGGATCACATCCAGATGAGTTTTGAATATCTCCAGAGAAGGAGACCCCACAACCTCTCTGGGCAGCCCGTTCCGGTGCTCTGTCACCCTCAAAGTGAAGAAGTTTTTCCTCATGTTCAGGTGGAACTCCTGTGTTCCAGTTTGTGCCTGTTGCCCCTTGTCCTGTCGCTGGGCACCACTGAAAAGGGTCTGTCCCCATCCTCTCACCACCCGCCCTTTAGATATTGATCAGCACTGATGAGATCCCCTCTCAGCCTTCTCTTGCCCAGGCTGAACAGCCCCAGGGCTCTCAGCCTTTCCTCAGCAGAGAGCTGCTCCAGTTCCCTGATCATCTTCATAGCCCTCCACTGGGCTCTCTTCAGTAGTTCCTTGTCTTTCTTGAACTGGGGAGCCCAGAACTGGACACAATACTCCAGATGTGGCCTCACCAGTTCTACTAGGAGTAGAGGGGGAGGATGACCTCCCTCGACGTGCTGGCCACACTCCTTTCAAAGCACCCCAGGGTACCATTGGACTTCTTTGGCCATTGCTGGCTCACGGTCCACTTGTCCAACTTGCTGTCCAGTAGCAGCATCATGGCTTCTCCAGACCATACAAGAGGGTGTGAGGGGGGAGCAGCACCCATGGGAGTGTGGGGCTGGCTTCACCCACACGGGGGTCCTACCAGCGTGGTGGCACCACACATGTGCGCTGCCGTGCATCTGCTCTGCATGGGCGCCGCACATTCACTTTACATATTTCTTTATCCCAGCCATAAAGCGCCGTGCTAGGGTGGGGTGGGAGGTCACAGAGCAGCAGGAGGAGAGCAGACCTAACCCCACGCTGCCTCTGTGCCCCGCAGCTCCCCGAGCACAGCCCCATCCCCACGGGTATCGCAGAGGTCCTTCAACTTTTTTATCGCCTGCCCGTGCACCACTCTATTTTTTTTTTTTTTAAAGGATATGGTGTTGTTTAATTTTTTCCCCGAAGGCAGTCAGTATTTTCAGCAGGGGGTGTGTGCCCTTTCTGCATACTCCTCATTTGAGACCGGTAAATGCCCCTCGCTGCCTGGCTGGGGGGGGACAGCCCAGCTGGCTGCCCCCGACGCAGCTGGAGGTTTCGGGCTTCGCACCCCACAGCTGCCGAAAGGGGACCCCCTCCGCCGGCGGGGTGAGCCCCGGGGGTCCCCGGAGCCCCGCGCTGCCCTGGGGAGGGGGGTGCTGGGTAGCGAGAGAGCGCCGATCCCCCCGTGTCCCGCAGCCGGGCCGGGGGGAGGAAACCCACCCTCCAGCAGCGCCGGCAAAGCCAGCCTGACCCGAGCAAATGAAAATAATCAAAAGTAATTAGAAGCGTGCTGGACTGCTCCTCGGAGATCTGTGCGAGAGAATAAACATGCCGGAGCCCTCCGAGCCACTGCAAAGGCCCATGTCTGAGCTGTTAGGTGCCCTGACCTTGTCCACATAAAGACGTGATTTATGAAGTGCAGGGCACAGCAGCAGGGCTTCTGTCTTCTCCAGAAGAACCAAATTACTGAGGTGGAGATTAACATGCTTTCAGTTGGGCCCATTTCCAGACCAAGGGAAATTTTTTATTTACATTTTTTTACCTTTAATTTCCTCCTCCTCTCCCTCGCTCGAAAACTGCCTTTTGGCCGGGAGGGCCGAGCCCAGCGGTGTGGGAGGGCAGGAGGGATGGCCGGGACGGGGCACCGCGGTGCCCACCACCACTGTTCCTTCGCGCAAGGGCTGGGAGAGGTCTGCCTCGTCCCCTTGAAATAAGCAGCGACACTTTGGGGTTTGTTTGATTTCATTATTTTTTTCTTTTTAAGTCACTATCTGCAACACGGGGCGGGAGGAATTAACGCGCAGAAATTGCGTCGCCTTTCCTGCTGGTCGCTGTTTTCCCGGGTCTGTCCCGGAGCGTTTGGATGTGTCGGAGGGCAGTTGTTTTCTGCGTGTTTGTTTTGCTTCGCTTTTCCTTTCTCCCTCCCCGCTCGACACACTCGCCCAGTATTTTAAACACTCACCGCAGTGTTAGTCAGGATGCTCAATGTTGTGTTTAGTCACCTTGAGAAATATAACATTAAACCCCACTTAAAAATGCGGTTATGAAGTGGCTTGCTCTATAAACGTAAGGATAATATTAAGCCTAATATGAACATTTACGGTATTTTAAAAAATCGCCTGTGACTTGTCTGATTTTTCGCCATTGTCCTCCGCAGCGTTTGTCCCCGGGAAGCCCATTAAAAGTGGACAGTGCAGTTATTTCATCTGGCTTTGGCTGAGCTGCTTTGCTTTGCTTTAATGATGTGCTGGAATGCACGATGCCCATAGGGTCTCCATTATGAGAACTTTTACTTCTGGGACGACCATGAAGTTAAAGGCTTAAAAGAGGCATCAGTTTACAGCCTGGTGGGAATTACTAGCAGACTCGAGTACTAACTCCTTACTGCCTCCACTAATATAGCAACTTATTTTAAATAAACAATTGCAAAAGGGACCCTGTGGAAATATTGGGGCCTCTTGAAGCGCCTACCAAACTGTCCAAGGGGAGAGAGAAAAAGGCTACAGATGTGTTTAAAAGATTCTTGAAAGAAGAAAAATACATATATGTGTGTGTGTAGCTCCAACATCCCTTTACATGACCGGCAGCCAGGCCAGGCTCACCCCCAACGCCCCCCCCCCCGTGCTGCCCAGCGCCTCTTGTGAACTGGGGGTCGTGCGCCTTCCTCCTCTTCCTCCTCCTCNTCCTCCTTCGTCTTCCTCCTCCTCCACCTTCTCCTCCTCCTCATCTTCCTCCTCCTCCACCTTCTCCTCCTCATCATCATCTTCCTCCTCCTTCTCTGCCTTCTCCTCGTCTTTCTCCTCTTCCTCCTCCACCTCCTCCTCCTCCTCCTCCTTCTCCTACACCTTCTTCTCCTCCTCCTCCTCGTCTTCCTCGTCTTCCTCGTCTTCCTCCTCCTCCTCCTCCTTCTCCTCCTCCACCTTCATCCTTCTCCTTCTCCTCCGGGAGCGCTCCCCTCCGCCCGGCTGGGGCAAAGCGGGACATAAAGGGAAATTACCAAAAATGGGGTGTTTTCCCCCCCAAAAAACGGGCAGCGGCGGGGCCGCAGTTGCCCACCGCCCGCCCTTGCCCCGCTCCCGGCTCCGTTCCCACTCGCGTTCCCGCTCCCGCTCCCGCTCCGGGCGCGTCCCGCGGCGGCCCCGGTCGGTGTCCCGGCGCCTAGCGCCACCTAGCGGCCGCGGGCGGCGCCTCGGCGGCGGCGGAACCCCGGTGCCGGCCGGCCCCGCTTCGCCGGTACCGGGAGGCCCTTTTGTTTATCCACCGGCGTTTCCTCCTTTTGTGGCAAAGCGATGGG
>VUYV01000207.1:946123-969090 GCA_008711295.1 Anarhynchus alexandrinus | reverse complement strand
CCCCCTCCCTCCCCCCCCACCACCCCGGCTCCGGCCGCCCCCTCGGGGCGAGCAGCTTTCGGCGGGGCTCGTTTAATTACTGAACGTGAAGCGGGGGCTGAGGCGATATTGTGAGCCCTTGATAGGAAACTTCCGTGGGTTTTCATTAACTAAGTGGCACACAATGCCGCCGCTCCCGGCCATTCAGCCCCGAGGCCAAAAGTGCGCCGGGGCTGGACGTGAATACAAACGCTTCCCATCGGGGGGAACAGCCTTCCCTCTCTCCCTTTGCTTTTCGGCTGGGGCGGGTGTTTTTAAGGTTTTTGGGGGTTGTTTTGGGTTTGTTTTGGATTTATTTATTTTTTTTCTCCTCCTAAAAGTCGGGTGGTTGGGTGGCGGTGCCCCGCCGGAGAAGTTACGCATGTAGCAGGGAGCTTTCCCTGGGATGCTGTGGGATGTGGAGGATAGGCCGGTGGTAAAGCTTGCTATAAATAAATCATGATATTCAGCCGTACGTAATGATTAGTAATTTGTCATAATATTAGAGCAGAACATCCTCTTTAGCTTGTCCACAAGCAATCTCATTATATTTGTTTATTGTCTGCATAATTGGAACCATTTATTGGTATGTATTGAATACTGCCATGTTTTGCATGAGTGTTTACATTGTTTTTCATTTATTTTCCTTAGTTTGGCATAGGGAGTTCTATTATTTGCTTCAATTAAGGGGAGTGATTTAAGTGTTGCACAGAAGGGCTGTTTGGGAAGCGTAATATTAAAACAAGATAAATAACTCTGCCTACCAAATAAAGTTTGGTTCAGAGCAACAAATACGAAAAGACTAAATGAGTGCTGCAAACAGCGTAAATTCTGAAACAAAACGGAAACCTCAAATGAAGCCAACACCACCTATTTTAAGAATTTTTGTTCTATTCCCTGACGGAATCGCATTTAATTAAAATCACAGTTTCAAACATAGTCACTGATGGATGCATAGGAAATAAATTCCTCTGAAATTAACATAGCGTTTCTTAGCAATGATTAGACAACCTCTCCATTACATGTAAATATTTGTCAAGATATTTTTCAGTACGTTTATTGTTCTTTTATTATTATGTACCTATTCTGACCATTCCTAAAAAAAATAATATTTCAACAGAGAAGTGTATTTCTCAATGAACATGTCTATATTGCTATTATTATTATTATTATCCATTTGTTTATCTAGAAACCTGTGATATATCTTTTAATTAGTGTGCCCAGACAGCGACAGAAAGATTCACTCTTTCATATTCTTCCTTTTAGATCTTGGATGAGTTTTGCAATGTGAAGTTCTGCATAGATGCCAGTCAACCAGATGTAGGAAACTGGCTCAAATATATCAAGTTTGCTGGATGCTACAATCAGCACAACCTTGTTGCATGTCAGATAAGCGATCAGGTATGTGGTGTTCACTTTCTGGACTTATTTTCTTAAAGAACTTTAAGGTGTCAGTGGAAAAAAAAAATAACAGCGATTCACAACAGATTTTTGGCCTGTTTGCTGTTATAGTAAAAGATAAGGCACGGATGTGAGACGCAGCATAGAATAGTTTGGGTTATGGGTTATAGATAATATGAATTTTCTATTTTTCCACATTGTTGTTCGAGTCATAAATAATAATTTATTTTTTATCTTATACCTGATAAAAAATTTGGACTGCTTTCTGAGGAATACAGAGCCAGTATTTGCTGATTCTGAATTAGCAGCATTTTCTGGCTCCTGTTCCAGCCCACTCGGGTTGCTACGTTAAACCATTGAGTTGATGAGAAGCTGTAATGTGAAGTTAATGGAAAGAGCGGAGGGGAAGACACAAACCTGATAATGCTGCTGTGTAGTTGCGTGTATGGGGCTGTGGGTTTGAACGCACACGTGTGTGAATATTATTATGCCTTCCCATACACTTTGCTGGAACTCGTAATGCTCGTAATATGCTGAACCTGGATCTTCAGGGGTTTTCTTTTTCTTTTCGTTTATTGCACTTAAATCCACTCTTTGTTGGGCTGAAACGTTATTTATCCTTGTGTGTTGGAAAAAAGGCTGGGAGAGGTGGGGGAAGGACACAGTGAAGCATTTTGTTTTCAATTATGCTGATGAGTTATTAGGTGTTTCTTAAATCAGGGTTCGCTTTAGTCTGCGGATAATGTATGCCATTATGAAATATTTTAATGGGCGAAGTTAGGTTAAGAAAGCTATGCTTCTTTAAAGTAAAATATCTGGAAAAGCACAGCAACAACTGGCTGTGAATTCTTGTTTGCAATTTAAACTTTGCTACCTGCGAAGGTACGATTTGATTCATTTCGTCAGTGTTTCATTTTTCACCACTTAATTAACTGCATCAGGTGAATGTTAAAGATTATCTTTAGTGGATTTAATTGCCTTGACAGTATTGAGAGGAGAATCACAACCAGACACAAAGCTTCAATTAGAAATCGTTCTTTCTAATCAAATTCCTTACGTATAGGAAATGGACGTGAGACAGCCTGCTATTTCCAGCACAGCATTAGCTATTTTGCTCCTGCGAGGTAGTTCGTTAAAACCGGTTTAAATAACTTTGTCAGAAACTATGCGAGAAGGTTTTTTTTACATTTTCAACTTTCGCAGTTCAGCCCTGAGCATATCTAAGGCAGAACGAGCCAGCCGACTCAGATATAATTTCGTTTTGATGGGGCAGCTGGTTTGACTAAAGGAACCATAAAGATTATTAGCGAATGCAAAATACATTTTCCAAGTTGAAATATGCTTTACGCTGAGAAACGATAAATTCTCTCAACGCTCAGCATTTACGGAACGGTGATACGGAAAGGAAACGATATAGATGAACTGAAGCAGCAAATTCAAGTATTTTTACGTTTAATAAGAGCTGGCATAGATGGGAAGGATTAGAAGCGGAATCACGTGCGTTGGTCAAAGCAACTTACTGTCTTTGCGTCGGTATTGGGATCTGCAACCGAAACGCCACGCTGGGCTGCAGCATCAGCATCTACCTCTGCGGCGCAGACACGCACCCGCGTTTTGACGTTTTTGGAAGGAAAGTTATGGCGCTTGTAACTTTCCCTTTTTGTTCGTGTTTACATTTCTGAGATTTGGTAATGGTGGCTGTACTGCTGCCAATAATTTCTTTCATTCACTGGAGACTTGTTATTTATTTTGCGCAGTATCGTGCTGTTCATAATTCCATATTTTTATAGCTTATTGTTGCTGAGATTTGCAAATTAAGAATTGGTTGCCTTTCAAGTAGCGTGTTGCGAGCTGGGCGCTGTCAGCAAGAGATTGTTGTTCATTTGGCCCTCTGGAAACGCTGCAAATTTAACCCACAAAATTGTACGCGCGCTCCAACGTTTTATGACCAGAGCCTAAAAAGTTAATGCTAAAAATGTGCTCTCGAATCTTAAAGCGAAAAAGCCTTTCTGACAGCTCCTCCTTCTGCTTTCTTCTGGCACGAGCTCACCAGAGGTAATATAAAATATAATGGGAAGGCAAACTGGGAAATGGACATTACATGGCCAAACGTGTGCGTGTACGAGGAGTGACAAATGGGAGTCAGGACGGAGCGTGCGTATGTGCCCGGGTATAGGCTGTGTGGGGCTGCCTTGGGTCACTCTGCTGATGTAGTTCCTAGAAAAAAAAAAGGGGGGGAAAAAAAGAAAAAAAATAGGGGGGGGGAAAAAAAGTGAAGCCTGAGGATGTGTATGAGTGGTTGCAGCCAGAGCTGGAGGACAGAGGCGACGCAGCCCAGCTGGGACAGGAGGCCCCAGCTCAGCTGGAGCCGCAGCCGGTGCTGGGCTGAGGAGGGGTACACCGGTTCCCCCCCAGTTCCCCCGGGAATAAGAAGCCCCTCAGCAGCCCTCATCCCGCAGGGAGCATCCCCGCTGCGGGAGACGCTGCTCGCTCCGGAGGCACAGACACTCGATCAGCAGTAATTGTTCACCTCTAATTGCTTCAACTCATCTGTAAAATTCCCAAGCAAACATTGGGCTGTACCTGAAACGGTAAAAGATCCCGCCAGCGCTCCCAGCCTCACGCTGCCTGCAAGTTTATGCTACTAAATTCAAGCTTGACTGACAGACAGGTATGATTCCCAGACTGCTCGAGGCAGGATTTGGATGAATCTCAGGGCGACGTGTAATCCGGTCGCCCTGCTAAGCTCTACCTTCTGTATTTAACAAAAAGAGTGAAAGAAAAACATTTCTTTTTTTGTTGTTTTCTCTCTCTACCGGACTTTTTTTTTCGGAGGCATACCACCCCACCCCCCGACTCACGGTTGAGGTTAGGTTTCATCACTTGGGATCAACTTTACAAAGGGCCTGGGCTGGCTCTTAGGGCTGTACAAGTGAGCTTTGCTGAGATGAACAGCTCGATAATGGTGGGATGCAGTCAAAACATGCACGCTGGATGCAACTCGTGTTTCATTTGATTGGAGGTGGAGTAGGGTTTAAAAGCTGCATTTTTTGGTTGGTTTTCTTTTTCTTTTTTTTTTTTTGATTTCAAATGAGGTCGATCTAGGATTTCTCTTTGCTGTCTCCCTATTATCTCCTGTCATACCCAATCTAACCTGAACGCATGTAACTCAAGATGTATATGAATAACAAAATTCCACAAACAGGGCACTCTCATTTTTTCCTTTCCCCAAAGAGACTACAGTGTGTGCAGAGCTGCAGAGAGTCTTGTCGCTGTTATTGCCCTGGAATGCGGTTTTTTTTCAGCTCAGAGTCAGCATTCAATACCAGTTTCTGCTAACTTGGACGATTCCCCTCTTGTTATCATTAAGCGTCTATTAGTTCAACTTTTTAATGACTTCAGAATGATTAGCCCCGTTAGGCTTTCTGGCAGCGCTGTCACCCCAGCAAAAGCATGCTTTTTAAATATATACGTTAATGAAGGCGCAGTTGCAAATCCGGCAGTGAGTGCAGCGACGGCGTGTCAGGGGCTGTCACACGTTCCAGGCACGTTTTCAGGCTGGGATCACGGTCACCTTCAAGCTATAAAAAAAAAAAAAATCCCTTTTTTTTTTTTTTTTTCTTCTTCTTTTCTTTTAAGGAACGTAGATGGTAGCAGTTGGAGTTAAAACGGCGGAATATTGTTTTTATCTCGCTTATAGCTTGCAGAGCTCTGACAGCGATACAGCCACGAACCGCTGTGAAACTGCTCTGCGCTTCCAGGTCTCTTCCTCCCCCCCACCTCCACCCCCCGCCCCGACAAAGCAACTCCTGAAGGTTCCCTTTGGTTTCTCCATGGAAAACTCCCAAGTGGCTCAAGATCAGTTTACGGAGGTTTTGGTTTGCTGCGTGTGCTGAAATAGGTTTCGGGGGTTCTTTTTTTTTGGTGCGTTTTGTTTTGTTTCCTTATACTCAAGTATAGGCTGCTGCAAGGGGAGAAAAACCAGTAGTGTTCCGCTCTTAACGACGTGCCCGGTGTCAGTGGTATAAACTCTCACGAGTGAACCTACTGCTGTAGGTTTCCCCCAGGTCTGATCACGCCTTATGCGTTTTACAGACTTTTTTAACCTGCAGACACAGCTTCGTGTTTCGGGTTTTACTGCTGCTGCCCCCCCCCCTTCCCCCATCCCCATCCCTGCGGCGGGCAGAGAAGGGCAGAGGCTCCCCCGGCACCCCGAGCCACGCGGCCACCTGCGAAACTTGTGTATTTAAGGCATAGTTTTGAGGCTTTGTCGTCAGAGAGTGAAATTTAGGGTTTGGCTCTTGCGGGTCGGGAGGGCACGCGCACGCTGAGCTCATTCGGGGCCCTATTCCGCCATGATTCCTCCTATGAGTTATTGGTTTATTAAGCAAATAAAGCTTAATCCAGCTCCCAGTGAAAATCTGTCTCCAGCGGAGCGGGGTCGTGTTAGCGTAGGGCTGGTGGAACGGGGAGCTCGTCGGCGGTGATTTGCCACTTATCGCAGTCAGAGCTGAGGCTGTGGGTGAAACTCCTGCCCCGGTCTTTACCTCCCCCCCCGGGGTTATCCGGAGCTTAATGCGGTGGTGGTGTCACCGCTCTCGGCGTTGGCCTGTCCTGACGTGACCTAAAAGAAATTGTTTAGAACCAAACCCGGCAACCAGTTGTTGCCATTTCTGCACAGTGCTAAGCTTTTTATTGACGATTCACGGTTAATAAAGGCGGCAAGGCACATCATCTCGAAGCCAAAATGCCTTTTTTTTGCAATGGGAGCTGTCAGATCATACTGGTACGTTGGCCAGAAGGGGTATAGAGGGTGATAGATGTCCACAGAGCCAGGACAAGGCTGCAGCTCGCTTGACGCTTCGTGTGGTTCACGAATGAAGGTGGGATGTTGGAAGACAACTGCATGGTGAGGTCACCTCAGGAGGGGAGAACAAGTGGACATGCAGAAGTTGGTGTCGGTGGTCGGTGACCCCCAAGCAGGAGATTTTGCAGGGCTGGAGCAGCTCGGCTGGATGTGGCAGCCCCTCACCCGGAGCTGGGGCTCTCACAGAGGCTAAAATTCACCTACGATGGAAGAAGACATCAGTGTCACCAGGGCGGTGGCCTGCAGCCCCCAAGATGCTGAAGAGAGTGCCCAGCGGAGGGACACCCTGCAGCTCCCTCCCTCGTTTCAGGAGAGCGGGAGGGACCTTTTACCTCCGAAGGTGGAAAAATGGGGATTCCCGTTGCCATTTCAGGAGAACATCCTCGCTCCAACCCCTCCTGCTTGATCCACTTTGGCAGTTTCGGGGCATTTTGGAAACGAAGAAGGAAAAAGGCTTTGGTGTCCTGGTGCTGAGGCACTGTGGTGCTCCCCCACCATCTGGGCAGGGTGAAGGGGAGGGTCCCCTCCTGTCCCATCCCTGTCCCCCCCGCGCCCCCGCGGCCGCTCGCACGCAGGCACTTGCTGAGTTTCGCCTGTGGATTTTTGCTGAAGTTTTCTTTGGGCCCAATACAGCACTCGGGAAGGACTCCTCTCCGTTAGCCCTTGAAAAAACTCCAGTTCGTTTCAATTTATCATTTGCCTGAGTATGGCAAGAAGAACCTGGCTCGGGTTTCATCACACGGTTCTCCAGCTGCAAAAGTTGTTCATCACAGGAGCTAAAATTGAAGCTTCGCCGGTTGGACCTTTTTCTTTTCTTTTTTTTTCCCCCTCAAAACACTTAATTGCAGCTCGCTGTGAGGTTATGCATCCGTTCATCCTTCTCGTTTTTCTGGTGGGCATAAATCCTGATTTTGTTCGAGCTCCTTGAACATAACGCTTAGTATTAGTTTTGGACGTTTAATTTGTTTTGCTTTTCAGGCAAGTTCCACTCTTGCTCCGGAGCAGCGCGGGGGCGAATGCCAGTTGGCAATGTGCACGCCGCCTCTCTGGCCGCTCGCTTTCCTGCCCCGGCTCCGGGCACGCTCCCCTCCGGTGCTCCAGAGCCCCCAAAGGTGGCGGGGAGCCCCCAAAGGTGCCTTGCTCGGGGTGCATGGATGCCAGGAGCCCATCAGGCGCTGGATGTTGGTGCAGGAGCAGCAGTTCTGCGGGCTATGGTGGGCTTCAGCAGGATTTCCCCAGGGTGTGCTCCACCATCGGTGTCTTCTCTTCCTTCCCATCATCCCATCCAGTGGGTCTTCTGCTCGGTCCTCCCGTTTGCACCAGCGTGGTGCAGGACAGTGTCACTCGGTGCCATCCCCCGTGGCGCTGGCTGTGAGTTCCGTACATCACCTGGGGCGTCAAAGGCCAACCAGCGCCACCTCTGAGCGGCAGCATCTCTCGCCTGCCCTAAAACCGGAATTTCCCAGACAGCACTGGGGCACGCGCGGTGTTTTCCGAAGCTCTCGCACGCACGGGAATAAAGGCTTTAGTTGGATGCAGTGGAGTACAGCTCCTCTTCAGGGCTGAGCGTGGCGGATGCATGCGTCGAAGCCGGTGCCTTTGCTCGCGTGCAGCAGCTGAAATGTCACTTTTTCTCCCCAAAAGCGGCATCCTTTGGTTAAAACCCTCCCGGGGGGGTTCAGAGCAAGCGGTGCGGCTCTGGCCGGGGCAGGCGGGATGGCCGGGGCACTTCAAAGCGCGCAGGCGGCAACGGCGGCCGAGCGCGCGGCCCCGGCCCGAGCTCGCGGGGAGCGCGTTTGCGCTATTATTTCAATTATTACAACTTCCTGAATAGGTTGAAGGTCGTTCATAATTCACGCTTCTGTCATCTTTACACATGCCAAATGCAGTCTATTAAGCATAAATAAAATTTCAAGTGCCTGACCAGGAAAAGTAAACTGGGATTCATAACAATGAGGCCTTATTCATCCATTTAAAAGTAAATTGTGTGTGTTCCCTTTTTTTTTTTTGNTGGGAGCTTTTTATTTCTGCTCGGTAGCATAAATATATGACCTGCGGTGTAGGCAGGCACGGAGGACTGATGAGTTTGGCCTCCCCCAACTTCTCCCCACCCCAGACCCCCTGAACTTTGAAAGTGTTTCCAGATCTGGATCCGATTTTGCTCTTCCTATATAAACTGCAGTCACACACCGCTGATCCCAGGGCATGCGAAATGCGCATCTGGACTTTGCTTTTCTTTTTTTTTTTTTTTCATGCCCCCCCTCCCCGCCACCTCCGCTCCCGGTCAGTCCTCTACCGTGCAGCAGCTCTTCCTATACTTCTGGAGGCAGACTGGTGGCTGCTCCCGCGCCGCGCGCGCGGGTTAACCCGATAGGTAACGAAATGGGCTCGCGGAGGGCTGAAGGAGTGATAGTCAGAAAATTCCAACCTTTCATTAATTACAGTAGTCAGGACCGCATCCAAGAAATCTTCAAGCTTTGCAGTTGAAAAGTCCATTTATTTTACGTTAACGTTTCCTAATACAAAAAAACCCACCTGTGGTAGAGGTTGGGGTGTTGCAGAACAAGGGCGGCCGTAGGGGACCTGTAGGGCTGGCGGGGGGGACATTTCTGAGCTTTCCCATCCTTACAGGACCCCCATGCCGTCTCCCTGCAGTAGGATGCTGCTGCCTAAAAACGCGGGCAACGTGGTTCATTTCCACAGTTGGCTTCTCGCTTTTTCTCAGGGGGGATAATTCCAGGAGGTTTTAGGTGGGAAAAGTGAGAAAAAAGCTTTTCACATGAAGTCATAAGGACAGCTCTTAAAATCAGATTAAATTTACCTGCACGATCGTTTTGGTTTAAGGTTCGGGATGTTTTATTTTAGATCCTCACTGGAATGCAATCTGGTATGTAAACTGTTAGTGCAGATGGGGGGGTTGAACATACAGCAATTTAAAAAACTATTTTTAATAATAATTACAGTTAGAATAATAATAATGATGATGATGATGATGATGATGATGATGATGATGTGAAAATACCAGAGCTGGAAATCTGTCACCTGGGCCATGTTTTGGAGGGCGTTAGCTCTGAGATGCAAAAATAAAGAAACATCACTCCATCTAAACCATGGATTTTTTCGGGATCCTCCGTCTCGTCTCCCCGCTGAGGTACAGAGAGGCTGGCCAGGTAGTTTCTCATGGGCAGCTTAAGCAGCTCTGATATTTTGGCACACCAAGGCAGACAGGACAGTTGGCTGCAGAGTTTACACCTTGGTTAGGGATTTGTGCCACAGCTGCAAGAAAGATGCTGCTTCGTACCGGGGCTTCCCGAAGAGAAGTGATGCACCCCAGCACAACGCTTCGTGAACAAGACCCTCTTTATGCCCGTGTACGGTCCATGTGTCCTCACTTTGCGACGCGAGGTGAAAAGGTCTATCAAAATATCTTTGATGGGCCAGAAAAAATACCAGAGAAGGCTTCACTGTGGTTTGTCTTCACTCCTTGGTGTGGATGCACCGCTGACCTCAGAAGAACAGCTGAGTTTACCCAACCGTGACACAAAACCTGGAAGCACCCGGGTCCTGGGCAGAGCAGGAGCTTTGGCGTGGTCCCTCTGAGATGGTGGAGGTCCTGCCTGGCCATGTGGCGGGCCTGATCCTGCTCCCACCCCAAGCGGGAGGTGGGTGCTGTCGCAGCAGGAAGGTTTGCAGAAGTCTCTCGGGTCGGTCCGCAATGGAAGCACGTTGTTTCCACCCAAAGCCAGCCAGCGACCAGGCTCATCTTCCACGCGTCGGACTGCAGCTTCACTTTCACATACGTGGAGGCCATTATACTTCTGGAAGAAAAAAGCCAGTTTTCAATACATTTATCTTAATAAATGGAAAACCAGGTATCGCTTAAAGCAAGTATTCGCTGGATGCGGGGCTGACATCAGATTTATTTGCGGGATTTAAAAGCTGGCTTCGCTTAGATGTGTTTCGGCCTTTGATCAAACGAGGCCCCAGCCGCGTCCCCAGCACGCCGAAACCCCACGTCCTTCGGCACCGATGGCAGCGTCAGCTCCAGAGGGGATTGTGGTGCCGGGCGTTCACCTGGCTGCGTGAAGAGACATGCGTGGGACCCTGCCCTGGCTCTCTTGGCCCCCAAAATACTCGGTGGAGTTCGAAATCCCCTCGACAAGGGGTAAAAATGGAAAGCCCAAGCAGACCCAGTGGACAGTTCAACCAGGGTGGTGTGGAAGAGGAGGGAGGTGCAGCCTGGGCAGATCAGGCGGCCCATAAACTCCTTTTCATGGCTTTTATGGGGAAAATTGGCCGTAAGCAGGGGGTTGTGGCACGCGTACCTCGTGCCTGATGTGTTTTGCCAGCGCTTCTGGCACCTGGAGAAGGGAGAGCACCGGGGCGGTGGGACGAGCAGCATTCAGCGCCGCTGCCCCGCGCGCCTCCTCCAGAGCGGCTTTTGGGACGAGGCGAAGAAAAGAAAACAAATGCGGGGAAACGCGTCTTAATTCGTTATTTTGAGATCTTTAGCCCATATCCGTGGGCTAAAGGCGGGTTGTGTGGAATGAAACGATTAGGCTATACGGCCACCTCCTGGAGGACGTGGGTATGTGCTCGGCTGCCGGGGCCACCCGATGGGTGACGGTTCGAGTGCGACCCGGCACGGAAGATACCCACGCGTCTCCAGATACCCGTTCCAACGTTGGGACAAACGCATCTGTCCGACTTTAAACAGCGGAGGTGATTTTCTGCCTTTCTCCCCATGCGCTGAATTGAATATTGAGAGTTAAGAGTTTTGAGAGAGAAACTTTTAAAAATACATTACTCTCAGAAAACGCAAATGCATCATTTTTTTTTCGCGTAGGAAACATAGCTGTCATGTGTTTTTGTTTAAAAAGGCCCGAGGAAGTTACTAATATTTATTTGAGCTGCTTCGTGGAGCTTTTTAGTGCTCTTCACATTTCCTGCTGAGACAGAAAGCAGCCAGATGGATTTTGGGAATTTCCTTTCGGCAGAGCCTCGCGGTGCCGGTGCGCGCTGGCTCGGGGTGCGCGGGCCCACGGCGGCAGCCCCCTGCTTCTCCGCCGGGCACCTTCCCAATGACAAGCACGGAGCCCGATGTCACCGGTGAAGGGGGACTGGGTACCATCGGCAGGCCAAAAGATTCTGGTGGCATTTCTTCATCCAGGACTGATTTTTCCTTTGATTCCCATTTGAAGCTAAGTAGTAACCAGGTGCGCTGGTTTGTGTAAGCCTCTCGCCTCGCAGCTCTCTGCATTGAGTAGATGGTTGAAGCAGGGGGGCTGGATGCCTGAGGTTTAATCAGCAGCATCTTTTCAGGACGGTTTTAGCACCTTTGCCCAGTGCAACAGGAGTTACCTCCCTTACCTGGGTCACTCAGAGATGCGTTTTATGGCTACTTTGTACCTGGGTTTGGTGTAACTAAGCATGCCAATTGCCGGTGATATTTGCACTCATCGCGCAGCTCATTTTGCAGCAGAAGCTGTTGAAAGCAATCGTCCTTTTTATCTTCCCGGAGCCCAAAGCCCCAACGGCTCTGGGGCTGGAAGGAGCGGAGCTGCCATAGTCAAAGTCAGCCACTCTCCAGCAAAGAAGAGCAGCACCCGTGCCGGGACAGGGTCTGGCCATGCGGTTTTGATCCTGTCATACTCACCCGCAGTGGTATATGCCTCTTTGCCTGTTGTGGTAGTCACATTGCTTTCTCCTTCTTTTTTTTTTCCTGCAGATATTCTACAGAGTGGTAGCAGATATTGAACCAGGAGAGGAGCTCTTACTGTTCATGAAGAGTGAAGATTATTCGCATGAAACAATGGCTCCGGACATTCACGGTTAGCTGCTTCTTACTGTCTGACCTAGTAGAAAGTATCATTGAAATTAAGCAATCCTCTCCTCTCCTCTGTTGGAATCCTTTTGAAATCCAGGATGGCATCCCTTTAGCCAGGGAGGAGAGCTGGACCACGGTTGTATTTGTCTTTTTTCTGCCCTCCTGTTTCTCTGAAAGCTGTTCAGTGAATAAACAATTTTAGTATTATGATGACTCCTTCAGTCCTTCTGAAGGGTGAGTCTGCTCTCAAAAGCAATGTCAACACTGGCGTTGGGGGTTCTCTGCTTATTTTCTTCATCACTCCAACCTGGTCCAACCAGGAGCGTAGCTTCATTCAGCGTTGCATTTTGTACCTGTTAGTCTGACGAGCTCTAGTTTGCACAGTTGGTATTTCTTAGCATTGCATCCTTGCAACCCCTAATGGTGTTCAGGTTTTACCCTCGCTTACTCGAACCTCCCTGGCAGAAACAGAGATCTACAGATGTAACTGAGGGCAGTAGTAAGGCTTGAAGGCTGCAACTCAATCATTTTGTGGGTATTGTAAAAGGAGAACAAGAGTCCATGTCCTTATGGATTCATGGAGCTGTGCTGCTCCTGCAGGACCTGTATGGACCCCAATTATAGGTTATTTTTTGTCACTTAGCCAAACAACCGCTATTTTGTCCTCTTGAAAAGAGAAAATCTCAGGTTGTTAATATCGCTGTCACTCGTGAGAACGTTTGAGCCACTATTTCCCCTGGCGCTCATTCGTTACTTGTCCGGCACGCACATTCTGGGTCTGAAACTCCTGAGCGGTTGCTCAGATTTGTCCCCCACCTCCAGAAGCTCCTTTTGCTCAGCTGCCCGTCGGGCAGTGGGTTGTACAGCCACAGCAGGACTGGGTGTAGGATATCTGCCTGATGCCCATTAGGCTGCAGTTTATGCCGATATGGACATTTTACAAATTGTCTAAGTATTCAGGGACTGTACACAGGGGTTTTCCCATGGCTGTGCTTTTTTACAACTGCCTGTACGTTTAGAGCAGTGTCTTTTGTTCTCTTAAGAAAAAGGTGGGGATTATTCATTCATTCTAATTTGGTTTTGTGTTTGGGTTGGTTTTTTTTTCCATAGTGGTAACTTTGTTTAGTTATTGCTAAAGATGTCCCTTTTTTCAACCATAGTGTTTTCCATCCCTATGGTCAAGTAGCTGTTGGGTAAATGACACCAGAGGAAACCTCTGCACTCACATGTCCCACAGGGCTAATTTGGAAGCTGATAGAGCCAAAGTATTGCTCATGGACAGAGCCCTATGATGCTTTCTCTGGATCAACCCAACTGTCAAGTAGGAACCAACTACATACACTCGAGATTTTGGCCAGAGCCCTCAGTGCCTGTCTGACTCAGAGCCCCATGGCAGTTATATCTGCAGGGCAGGTAACGCTGGAACCAAACCAGGGCGTCTGGCTCCTCGTATGGACCAGCAGTAGAAAATCCAGCAGAAACAAATATCATGGGATGCTCTTCTCCAACTTTGCTTTTTTTTGGGTTTTCTTCAGCTAATCTATTCTTTTGCAGGAATTACTCATTAACGGAATGCAGTATTCACTCCAAAGTGACGCTGTAGTGATCTTCTGCACTCATTTTTGTAAGAAATAGGTTGTGACTGATTTTATGCAATTTAAAGCAAGGCCCCGCTGTCTTCATTACCCGAACTGCGTGTGTCCCTGGCTTACTTTGAACAGGGTTGGGTGCTGCAAAAGGACTGCGATGGAAATGAAGAGACTTTGAAAAACTCTCTAAACACCCTTTGGGCTATTTTAGATGCTGATGTTTGTGTCTAAGTCAGTCTCCTTCATTCAGAAAGGCAGAGACTGGCAGCCTCCACTGGATATCCACCTTAGACGCTGCATATCCCCATTTAGGATACCATATAAGCACACTGACTTTTGTCCTAAGCCAGTGTTAGGGATCCCTATTGGTTGTCACCTAGGCAGTTAACAGGTACTATTGCACTGTCATATATTGTAGAATTAAAGCAGTATTATAAAGCTTTCTAAGACATCCTTGTTTCTTTCGAGGTTCTTCTTTTTGTCACTGAACAGCCATTTATTCAACCACATTGTCGTGGAACTCCTGATGGAGTGGTAGGTAAAATGACTGAAAACTGATGCGATCTCCCCGTCCCCAACCCGTTTGTCTTCCAGAGGAGCGCCAGTACCGCTGCGAGGACTGCGACCAGCTCTTCGAGTCCAAGGCTGAGCTTGTAGACCACCAGAAGTTCCCCTGCAGCACACCTCACTCCGCCTTCTCCATGGTGGAGGAGGACTTCCAGAAAAAGCTTGAGAATGAGAATGACCTTCAGGACGTGCATGAAATCCAGGAGTGTAAGGAGTGTGATCAAGTCTTCCCGGACTTACAAAGGTAGGAGCAGATGCTTAAAAGGTGATTGAATAAGGCAAATTCTATTTTATCTTTGCAAATAAGCCATACTAGCTAAAGGCAGGTTCTAGATGTTAATATATATATGTCTATATGTTAATATATATTCATAGCTGTACTGTCTTGAAACACTGGGGTTCATCTTTTTCGTATCTATATCTGGCTGTTCAAACAGATAAACCCAAGTGCATACGCACCTGAAATATGCATAGAATGTAAAAAGAAAGAACAACTTTCNTTAATATATATTCATAGCTGTACTGTCTTGAAACACTGGGGTTCATCTTTTTCGTATCTATATCTGGCTGTTCAAACAGATAAACCCAAGTGCATACGCACCTGAAATATGCATAGAATGCAAAAAGAAAGTACTTTTGTATGCTGAAGGTCATTGACATATTCTTTGTCACTATAGTTTTTGTGGCTACTTAAAATACTATTTTGCGGTGCGGATTATGGCAAATTTTGCAAACTACTGAAAGATATTGAGAGCGCACAGGAGCTTCTGCAGCACGTCCCTTGCAGATTCACATCTTAATGCTTTCAGGACATTTGATAGTAACGCTGAGATATCTCAGTAGCAAAATCCTGGACCAGATCCTCCACTGCGATGAGACAGTGCATCTCTTAGGGAGGTGGTTTACAGCAGCAGCAGACCCAGGCGGTACCTCTTGCTTTCTGCCGGAGTCTGTAGCACAGCTCCCACACTCCCATAGTGTCTTCTTTCCTCTCCGTGTTGCGTGGGCACAACCTAAGTGTGTTATGTGCATTCACTGCCCTTTTAGGTGCAGCAGTGCATTTATTTGCGTTGCTTAATAATCATATGCCCCTTAAATATTGACTTGTCAATTTAGCGTATGTTGTGGGTTCATATTTTTCATAGAAATCTTTACTAGTCCATGATTCAGGATGTCATGGTGTCTGTTGGAGGTTAGCATGGATTTGTTTAGGGTTATCCCCTTTGGACAACTGCTCCTGGGTGCTTCAGGTGCTGGTTCTGCAAGATGGAGCCTGCTCTCCCAAAACGCAGGTGCTCCTTGGCCCCTCTCAACAGAGCGGAGGTGGCTCAGCATCACGCATGGGGGGTTCAGGTCAGCGTGTCGTGTGACCTGATCCTCACGCTTCCACAAAATTAATGACACTGTAATTAAAACACCAAGTGCCAAACATTGCTCCCCGCATACTGGGTCAACCCCGCTGAGTGGGACTTTGTGCAGGCACGAGGTCTTATTCACCGGTTGATGTTGAGCAGTATGCGGCTCCGCGTGTCGAATTTTCAATCTGAGCGATTGACTCGAAGGGGCTGATGTAGGTAGATCAAGTCGGAAGGGTTGCAGCAGCGTGGGCGAGGCAGGAATCCGGACTGTAGCGTTTTTCCACATCGTGAGTGATTCGGTGTTAAAGTTCTTCTCTGCCTGCGAACCAGAGGACAATATCTAACATATGGGAATCATTGAGGAAATGTAAATTTAGCTTAAAATATTAAATATTGAAGAGAAAGGGCAGAAAACAAAGAACGAGTCATCATAAATAGATGGGCAGCACTGTGAGAAAGAGTGAAAAATGAGGGAGAATGCAGTTATTCTCCGAACTCTTGAATTATTGAAAGGCTAATACACCACAAAGACAGTTCACAGCAAAAAAGTACTGAAGAGTGCTATATCCAGATTATATAAAACAAAAGACCTGAACGAGCCGTGCTTGAGGGAGTGCGTAATTAAACGAGGAAAGAGCTGAGGAGGAAGATGGAGATCTGGGGAGCCAGGACTGCCGGTGCTGATGGCAGATCACATCGCTGCGACAGGCATCCGGGACCTGGTGCCAGAGCCGGGGAGGAGAGTCTCTCTAGGTCTTACAGTAAATTTGTTTACCGGTGCATGATGGAGAGTCAATCATTATAGAAGTATTAGGAGGGGAAGCCAGAATTATTTTTTTCCCCCAAAGGAAGGAGTCTGAGAGGGGTAGAGGTAAAGAGCATCCGCAGGGTGAAAGCATTTCCATTACCTGTGGCTGAGAACGAAGGTTGCTATTTGGGCTGCCTAACCCAAACCAGGCTGTAAACCTGGCAGGTTTTGTCCACTGATTCAGCAGAGATCAGTGGGAGCTTCATGTGATCCAGTTTGGCATCCCCAGCCAAAGGTCCCAGTTTCCAGTGCCTTTTTTTGAATCCACTCTTACATTGCGTAGTGGTCTGTCCTCAAGCAATACTGTGAGTTATGACTTTGTATGTGACCAAGAAATACACGTGTTTAAAAAATATATTTGCTGCAAATGAATAATAAAACAGGAATTCAGAAAATTCAGAGACAAAAATGAATTCAAAGATGAGCAGCAGTAATTAGGTGGGGGATTAAATACCCTACTAAACTGAATAAACTACTAAGTAATGAATGAATAAACAGCCACGCAATTGAACACAGTTAATAATAATTAAGTGTAACTGCTGTATTTAGAGGCTTGTGATGCTGATTTTGTCTTACTCCAGTGGAGCTGTTCCTCATCTATTCCTGCTGTGAGAAAAATTCACTCCCATCAAAGGAGTGGCATTATGTCAGGTGGTGGGATCCAAGGTGTGTTCAGAGGGAAAGTCGTAAGGTAGAAATAATTCAGGGAAGAATGATCAGAGTGAAATACTGAGAAGGATATGAAATAATCTCCTTGGGGAGCGATGGCAGCAGCATCTCCCGGAACATTTGCGAGTGGCCTGGCAAAACACGAGAGGGTGTGCTGTTCTGCTGGGGAGGAGGATGTTCTGCCTCCTGGCTGGGGTGAGCCTGGTACTCAGAGGACTTGGGTCTGTCAGGATTGGGCCTTTGGGGCTTTTAAAATATTATTTTTCTGTAATTGTGTGCTCTGCTGTGTCTCCTCTTCCTATCCTGATCTGTAAATCTCTGATAAACCCGTGTACGTGTGTGGGACCTCGCTGAGCCCTGTTCCTGTTTCTGCAGCCTGGAGAAGCACATGCTGTCGCACAGCGAGGAGAGGGAGTACAAGTGCGACCAGTGCCCCAAAGCTTTTAACTGGAAGTCCAACTTGATACGTCACCAGATGTCACACGACAGCGGGAAGCACTACGAGTGTGAGAACTGTGCCAAGGTACAGTGAATTTGTAGGCTGCCTGGTGCTTCTTGTGCTTCTGGATGCGCGAGAGCATGGGAGTGGGGATGCCCGGGGCTGGGATGCAGGAGGGTGTAAAGCTTCTGCCGTGCTCCAGATGGTTTCTCAAGGGTTTACACTTCTACTTTATTAATATGTTATTTTTCTACCCTCTTTGATTTGGAAATGGCTGTGGGGTGTGAACTGAGTGCCGATGCAGGATGCTGAGCATCCCCGAGCTCAGGGCTCAGCGCCTTGCGAGCGCTGGTGGGGTGTAAGAGGACCACTGAGGGGCAAGAAGCGCTGGGGACATGCAGGGTGGACAGGTCCCCAGGCTGCGTGCCAGGCGTTGGGACCAGCAACTTCAGGACACTACTGCAATATAAATCAAAATAAGAAGTAGCAGTGGGCCCCAGCTGTGCTAAGTGAGCACAACTGTCTCACCTCCAGAGCATCTCTGTCGCTTCCCAGCACCGGGCTTGCCACGCAGATTATTTGTGTAGGATGTGGTGCTCTGCATTGCTTTTTACCACATTCCCATGCCTTTTGCATGAGGACTTTGTCATTTTTAAGTAGATTTGCTGCAATGATGGGAATTTTATATTGAGTTGACACTCGTAAGACGCAACCAAGCCCTGGGTGCTAGAACTGTGTCACGTACAGGATTTCCCGCAGTCACGCACTCGGTTGTTGCTGTAAAGTATTTCTCTTGCAGTAACGCTTAGAGGTTTCGAGCAGCCACGTTTTGACTCGTTTTCTGTGAAGTCCCTGACCTCAAAAGCACAGTTTCTAATGGCAGGGGCAAACGCATCTGCTGCGGCGGCTGCAAAGGGGTTAACAGGTCCGCCAAATACTTGGCTGATCCTGGGAAACTGAGGCCCCGTCCCATTGACGCCCGTTAGCGAGGCTGTGATGCAGCACGCGGCCACGGTTTTTAATCTTAAATACTCCCAAATAGCTCCAAGGTTTGAATTTTAAATTGAAAAGACTCTTGTAATAACTGGCTTCTTCCGCGGTCAAGTTTCTTGGTTAATCAGTACTCATTTCCTAGCAGGTTTTCACGGACCCCAGCAACCTTCAGAGGCATATTCGTTCGCAGCACGTTGGGGCTCGTGCTCACGCGTGTCCAGAGTGTGGCAAAACCTTTGCCACTTCTTCAGGCCTCAAACAGCATAAACACATCCACAGCAGTGTCAAACCTTTTATATGTAAGTCTGCAACTAAACGTCTTTGGTTAAGTGTTGTTTCTTTTGTGGAAAAGCGGCGTGATCCGGACGCAGGAGGTTGTGTTGTGCTCCCTTTGAATTTCCCGCTGGCTTCATGGGGGCTGCCATTACGAAATGAGCACTGGGTGATGCGTAGTCCAATGCAAGGCATGATTTTCACACGGATTTTCCTTTTCAGGCAGACACTGAGGGCTGTATAAACGTACTTGTCGCCCCTGGGATGTTTTTCCACGCACATGGCAAAGAGCAAAGATGCAAAGAGCGAGTGGGGAGGGAGGTGTAGGGAGAAGGAGCCGTGCCAGGCTCGGCGGTTGCCGCCGCCGCGTTGCTCTGCACCGTGCCGAGCTGGCTGCCCTCCTTCCCGCTCCTCCGCACCAGCGGCAGCTCCCCGTGCTGCGCCCTGTGCTGGATGCGACCCTGCTGCCCCGGGGAGGGGGTGGCAGAGCCGGGGTGGGCAGGGGGAGGGTGGCAGAGGCTGCCACCACGGTCGAGACGCGCTGGGAATTAGGCAAAACCAGCAGTACCTGGAAGGCGGTTTTGCTTTAGGAGGTCATTTTGGGCCACTGAGTCTCCGCAGCAGATGCTGTGACTTTTGCTGAAGTTGGAAAATAAACTTTAGGGGTGGTGAGTTTCAGCCAGAGGAGCTCGCCACCCTCCTCGAGGCTCTTTCGCATGCCCCGAATTTAAGTATTGAGTCGAGCAATTAGATCTTCGCCAACAGCTGCTCCAGCAGTAAGACTTGCCTCGTACGTGGGTCTGACTCCGTACCGGGCTGTAAATCGCATCCTCAAAGTCTCACGGGTTGTGTTTACTGCTGAGAGAGGTCCTGCCAGGAGAGGGGGAAGCCGGGGGTTGCAGGTTGCTGTCTCTCCCTTTCGCCAGCGAAGCAGAGGCAGAAAATATTCGAGAATATTGTTCTTGGTAGCGCTAATCTCCACCACAGTCTTTTCAGGCATCTGGTGGGGCTTGAAAGGCACTTTGTTACCACCTCCCCTAATTGGCTGCTAAACTTGTAATCTTTTGCTGCTCTCAACAATAATTTACCAAAATATCAACACTGTGCCTGGACAAAGTGACCACCGTGCACTAAGATATTTCCTCAAGGAGAGGAGTATTGGCTTGAA
This sequence comes from Anarhynchus alexandrinus, assembly GCA_008711295.1. Classification (NCBI taxonomy): domain Eukaryota; kingdom Metazoa; phylum Chordata; class Aves; order Charadriiformes; family Charadriidae; genus Anarhynchus; species Anarhynchus alexandrinus. Next base: position 949,113 of record VUYV01000207.1, on the reverse strand, counting down.
AGACTCATTTATGCACAGTCTGTATGTCTGCCATTGGGTTAGATAATACTTTTGGTTTGGGCTTCTTTAATGAGAAAATAACTAGATCCAACAATAAATATTTTTAAACCTGATTACAGGTTAAGTAATTACATGTAAAGATTACGATTATTAGAAAACACTAACTTCTGGCTAGGTAGGGAGTCTTCAGATGGTCCTGTTGCAATGACCTGCGTAAAAATCTGTAAGTGGCACCTCTCATAAATGAAATGATGCTCTCCAATGCTCTCTGTTACTGTTTATTCTGGTAAATCAAAACAGCAACCGGTATTCTTCGTATGTACTGCGTGAGGGATGAAAACCCATTGAGCAACCTCCGAATAACAGCCATGTAATTGCAGAACAAAAGGGTTTGGAGACCACATGTTTGGTAGGTTTTGCTGAGCCATGGGAGGGAGGTAGGGTCACCTAAAGGAGCTATCTGTTTTCCACCAGAAGGCCACACACCATGATTTACTCGCACCACTCTNTCCTTCAGCCTCTCCTCATAGGAGAGGTGCTCCAGCCCTCGGATCATCCTCGTGGCCCTCCTCTGGACACGCTCCAACAGGTCCATGTCCTTCTTATGTTGGGGACTCCAGAGCTGGACGCAGTACTCCAGGTGGGGTCTCAATGACCTGCATAACAATCTCTAAGTGGCACCTCTCATAAATGAAATGATGCTCTCCAATGCTCTCTGTTACTGTTTATTCTGGTAAATCAAAACAGCAACCGGTATTCTTCGTATGTACTGCGTGAGGGATGAAAACCCATTGAGCAACCTCCGAATAACAGCCATGTAATTGCAGAACAAAAGGGTTTGGAGACCACATGTTTGGTAGGTTTTGCTGAGCCATGGGAGGGAGGTAGGGTCACCTAAAGGAGCTATCTGTTTTCCACCAGAAGGCCACACACCATGATTTACTCGCACCACTCTGTTTATGGCAACTGTCTCTTATTACAGTACACCGCCCAAGCTTGAGTGAAAACTCACCAACGCTAAGGTAATTACTCACTGCCTTCGCAAAATCTCCAGCCTCTCCAAATAGAAACCACATGCCATGATAGACTGAACATATTCAAAATAGTCCTTACAGTAATTTTTTTAATAAGCAGAAAATATGCAAACTTAACTGCTGGCTAATTTGGGGTCCAGAGACAATCGCGGGAGAGAGTGTGCGTAGGCACGAGATGAATTTTTGTAATTTGGGAGCCAGCTTTGGAGTTTGTGTTAAACCTGGGGTCTGTAGAGCAATAAAAGCTGCAAGGAGGGAAGCTTCCCTTACAAGTTAGTTGCTTAAAAGTACGGCACTGAGATTTAAAGGGTGTAATAAGGTGTAACAGGAGAAATCAAACCCAGCTTCTGTTGCTTTGATAAGTGGAAGCAATTAAAGTTGATAACCGCCCCCCATCTACTAAAGTTTAAGCAAAGCTTTACTTGGAAATAAAATTCCTGTGATGGAAAAGAGGTAGGTCTTATAACATGAACTTATCTGAGGAGTCCTGGCTCCTGGGAATCTCCGCGGAGGTCGAAGTGGCGCAATCAATTCAGACACGGAGTCTCCTCCAAAATCAGCGGGGCATTGGGTGCGCGCTGCACTGCTGCCCCGTTACACCCAGGCTTTAGGTGATGGTCCCCAAGAGTAAGGCTGCTCTGGGGAGTACAGGCTTCGGACCTGGGCCCAAAATTTCTTTGCCAGCCTTGAGAGCCCGTGGATTGAATAGGGTGCCTGTCGAATGCAAGAGGGACCTTGAGCAAGCAGCACCTCATTAAATAGTTTTAAATAACTTTTCTGGTGAAAAAGGTAAAGTTCTCAGTACAACTGTTAATTTTTTGATTGAGATTATAATGATAGATATTTATGTATTTTAATGGTATTGCCATTATTGGTTTAATTTAGTTTTAAAACTGAGATAAAATATATTTAGTCAAATGATTAGTTTGCCTCTTCCTAAATAATTGGTAAGAATGTCTCTCAATTGTAAGTGTGTATTTTTGCTTTTCTCTGGAGTAGAATACTTCTCAGTTCTGTTGAGTTTTGAATATATTAATGGAGAATAATAATTTAATAATGTATCGATGCTCTTTAAGGGAGAACTTCCCAAACTTTAGGAAGACCGAATCTGTGCCAATACACCCCTTCTCACCCGCTTGCCACTCCAGCCTACCTGAGAACTCGATGATCTTCAAGGTCCTTTCCAACCTAAACCATTCTATGGTTCTATGAGGGCAGCGTTCTGTTTAATGCAGTCCTGTGAATAAGAAGCAGGCCCTCAACAATACCTGGTAGAAGATCAAAAGTTCACCAAACATGATTTGTTTTTAATTATACATTAGCCTAGCCTTGTCAATATATGCGTTGGAGATTTTTTTCTGGAAAAATATATGTGGTCTGATGTTCTGCTGCTCTATGTTGAGCATAACTCTGTCAGTGTTGATAGCGTTATCCTGCTTTACGTAAGGAGAGGAGTTGGCCCATAATATCTAAGACGAAGCCTGTGCAAACCTATGGATGTGTCACTTGAGTTGTACCATTTTGGTCAGTATAATTTTGGTTTCTCTGGTCAACCTGAAGAGAGCAGGGGGAGCTTTTTGTGTAAGGCCTCAACAGGGGCCTGATTCTGTATTTTGAAGTATGGAGGTGACTTTGTTTGTGGGAGCAGAAACCTTATGCCTGCAATTAGGCTAAAAATAGAAAAATCAGAGCTTCAGACTGCAACAGATAAATGACAAATAGTTCTATATTAAATAAAAAATAGTTCTATGTTAAATAGACAAATAAAGTATTTTCCCAAAAAAGAAACAAAAGTACTTATTCAGAGAAAATCAGTCAAGGAACTAGAATTTTCTTTTCCTTTCTTTTCCTTTCTTTTCCTTTCTTTTCCTTCTCTTCTCCTTTCTCTTCTCTTCTCTTCTCTTCTCTTCTCTTCTCTTCTCTTCTCTTCTCTTCTCTTCTCTTCTCTTCTCTTCT
>VUYV01000207.1:911695-946071 GCA_008711295.1 Anarhynchus alexandrinus | reverse complement strand
CCTCTCCCCTTCGCTCCTCTTCTCTTCTCCTCTCTCCTCTCCTCTCCTCTCCTCTCCTCTCCTCTCCTCTCCTCTCCTCTCCTCTCCTCTCCCGTCTCTCTTTCTCCTTTCAATTCCATCTTTTGTCTTCTTTCTTTATAACTTTATTTTTTATTTTCTCTCTTTTCTTTCTCATCTTTCCTTGTGAATGAAGATTTCCAGCAGGAACAGTAACTGATACACAGCAACAAACGTTCTTCCTGAATTACCGCATTGCAAATTTCCTGTGTTTGGGCCCAATTCTGCACACTTTACCCCACAAATTGTCCCGGGGATGTCAACGGGAACGTGAACAGGGAAGATGGGTGGATCAGGCAGGATCAGGCCCTCGAACAATAGGAGCATTGTTGCTGAGATATGAAGCTGCCTGCTGAAGAGGTAAACAGTTAGGAGATGACAACAAGTGGTCAAGTTTCTCAAGGGCAGAGATTTAGAGGAGCAGGAAGGTTAGCGCGGGCCCCGGTGCGAGTGGAAGTTAGAGGACGTGATTGCAGTTCATGGGAACCAAGAGTGCAGGATGGGATACATTCAATTCAGTTTCCTTTGCAGGCTTAAAATAGAGCCATTGTAAATTATGTCAGTCTGTCTCAAATCATGAAAATGATTGTTAAAAAGGCCTCAGAATACACAATGTGCATTGTTGTGTGGCTTTGATGTGTGAAAGATGAGAGCTTATGATATAACACAAATTAAATAAAAATAAAGTGGCCACATGCTTTTTCCTGGCTGGGAAAAAAAAAAAAAAAAGGATTTATTACAGAGGGACAGAGGGATAACACTGCTTACTGATAACTCTGCTGCCTTGGTTTTAAACGAGGCTGGAGTTGATACTGTTAGAAGCAAGGTGGTGTGGAGGTTCAGACAGATTTTAGCATAAAGAAGAGCACAAGGCAGAGCGCAGCCTTGGGGACTTGCCCGATGCCCCTGCTCGTCCAAAGGATGCCGAAAGGGGACATAAAAAGGCACCGGGGAGCTGAGCGTTATCCTCTTCCAAACTGCATTTTAACTTGCAGACCCATAACCTGGTTGCTGCCCCAAGGTACTCCCTAAGGTTTGGAGCAGCCAGAGAGCCAGGGACCTGCGAAATCCCCTTCGCTTCAACAACATGATTTAGAATCATAGAATCATAGAATGGTTTAGGTTGGAAAGGACCTTGAAGATCATCGAGTTCCAACCCCCTGCCATAGGCAGGGACACCTCCCACCAGACCAGGCTGCCCAAGGCCACGTCCAGCCTGGCCTTGAACACCTCCAGGGATGGGGCCTCAACAACCTCTCTGGGCAACCTGGGACAGTGCCTCACCACCCTTAAAGTTAAAAACTTCTTCCTAATGTTTAATCTAAGCCTGCCCTCTTCCAGTTTGAAGCCATTCCCCCTCGTCCTATCACTACATGCCCCAGTAAAAAGTCCTTCCCCAGCTCTCCTGTAGCCCCTTTAGGTACTGGAAGGCCGCAATAAGATCTCCCCGGAGCCTTCTCTTCTCCAGGCTGAACAGCCCCAACTCTTTCAGCCTCTCCTCATAGGAGAGGTGCTCCAGCCCTCGGATCATCCTCGTGGCTCTCCTCTGGACACCCTCCAGCAGGTCCGTGTCCTTCTTCTGTTGGGGACTCCAGAGCTGGACGCAGTACTCCAGGTGGGGTCTCACAAGAGTGGAGTAGAGGGCAGAATCCCCTCCCTCGCCCTGCTGGCCACACTTCTTTTGATGCAGCCCAGGATGCGGTCGGCCTTCTGGGCTGCGATCGCACATTGCTGGCTCATGTTGAGCTTTACTGACTATAGTGTCCTGTTCTGTACCGCCGGGGCCCCTTCCAGCCTCCTGCTGCTGAACGTGGTTGCTGGAAGCTGTGCTCCGACGTTGCAGGCCACGTCTGGCCCATGAGCTCAAGGTAGATCTTCTCCCCTCCGTGGCTTCGGGCTTTCTCCCAGGCTGCTCTTGTGAGGCTGAAGCTATTCTCATCCCAGAGGAGTCTGAAAGGAAAGACATCGAGCTGTTTTGAGCATCGGACACGCAAATAAATACAGCTGCGTTCTTAAAGGAAATTGTTGTTGAAATATAGTGTATTTTTTCATGTGCAAGAGGCAAATAAGGAATACTAAGACTAGTAAAGTTATTAAGATGTGGAATTTAGAATTGCAGCGTCCCAGGCACCTGTAGGGACTGTATGCATTACATGAAGAGAAATGCTTTGGACATCTAAGAGTACTAGACTGAGGTTACTCAGCCATGAGATTAAATTCCTAATTGTAAGTGGAAAAAAAATGTTGTTTGTTAATAAGGTTATGCACTTGGAAATACCTGGTTGTCTCCTCCTTCACCTCTTTCACATCCTTGTGGTCTCGCAGGCTGAAAGCTCTGTGAGGCAACTCTGTCTATCTCCTGTCTGGTCCTGCAAATATTTATTTTAATGACTAACTTTCCACCTGTGAATAGTGACATAAATGGATGTCATTTGAAGACACGAGCGCTCGCTCGCACAGGGGCACGGGGGGTTCGGAGGGTGTTACAGCGCCGAGCCGTGGCTCTTGGTGGGGCTCTGGGTGCCAATGCAATACGGAATGACAGTACCGAATATGCAACGCTGTGCGAAACAAAGAGCAAACAAGGAAAATTTGTGATTTAGCGATTTCAGCCCTTTTCTGCTGTGTCGAAGTGGGTTTTGGTGCTGTCTTTAGACATTTGTCTGCTTGGATGCCTTGCTTTGGAAGAGTACGATAGCTTTTTGTACATGTGTGCACCCAGACTTCTCCTTACAGCTTCCTAATTGACATTTGGTGGGTAAAAAAATGGTGTTATTTGCAAAATTTGGAGGGGGGGGGCAATTACCACAAAGCCTGAGATGTGTTGTTGTTGTTGTTTACATACAGGTGAGGTCTGCCATAAATCCTATACTCAGTTTTCAAACCTTTGTCGTCATAAGCGCATGCATGCTGATTGCAGAACCCAAATCAAGTGCAAAGACTGTGGACAAATGTTCAGCACTACGTCTTCCTTAAATAAACACAGGAGATTTTGTGAGGGCAAGAACCATTTTGCAGCAGGAGGATTTTTTGGCCAAGGCATTTCACTTCCTGGAACCCCAGCTATGGATAAAACGTCCATGGTTAATATGAATCATGCAAATCCGGGCCTTGCTGACTATTTTGGAGCCAATAGGCATCCTGCTGGTCTTACCTTTCCAACAGCTCCTGGATTTTCTTTTAGCTTCCCCGGTCTGTTTCCTTCAGGCTTGTACCACAGGCCACCTTTGCTACCTACTGGTTCTCCTGTTAAAGGACTACCGAGCGCAGATCAGACAAACAAAAGTCAAAGTCCCCTCATGACAAATCCTCAGATACTGCCAGCCACCCAGGATATTTTGAAGGCACTAAATAAGCAACCATCAGTAGGGGAGAATAAGCCAGTGGAGCTTCAACCAGAGAGGTCCTCTGAAGAGAGGCCGCATGAGAAACTCAGTGACCAGTCAGAGAGTAGTGACCTTGACCTTGACGATGTCAGTACCCCCAGTGGCAGTGACCTGGAAACCACCTCGGGCTCTGATCTGGAAAGTGACATTGAAAGTGAGAAAGAGAAATTAAAAGAAAATGGTAAAATGTTCAAAGACAAAGTAAGCTCTCTGCAGAGCCTGGCTTCAATAAATAATAAGAAAGACCACAGCAATCATTCCATTTTCTCACCATCCTTAGAGGAGCAGACTGCGGTGTCAGGAGCGGTGAATGATTCTATAAAGGCTATTGCTTCTATTGCTGAAAAGTACTTTGGTTCAACAGGACTTGTGGGGCTGCAAGACAAAAAAGTCGGAGCCTTACCTTACCCTTCCATGTTTCCCCTCCCGTTTTTTCCAGCATTCTCTCAATCAATGTATCCATTTCCTGATAGAGACTTGAGACCGTTACCCCTGAAAGTGGAGCCCCAATCACCCAGTGAAATCAAGAAGATCCCAAAGGGAAGCTCTGAGTCTCCCTTTGACCTCACCATAAAGCGTAAGGAGGAGAAGCCACTCACTCCCATACCCTCAAAGCCAGCGGCCCCCTCCGCGGCCAGCCAGGACCAGCCTCTAGATCTCAGCATGGGCAGCAGAAGTCGAGCCAGCGGCACAAAACAAGCCGAGCCTCGGAAAAACCACGTCTTTGGAGAAAAGAAAGGAGGCGACCTCGAGCAAAGGAAAGCTTCGGAGTCCTTGCAGCATGCCAGGCCCACCCCGTTCTTTATGGACCCCATTTACAGGTAACGGACTATCTGCTGCCTTTCGGCATCCTGTGGGACAGGCAGCTGGGTCTGCCAGGGCCACCCGCCCGCAGATGTGGGATGGCCCCGTCCCCCTCCCACCACCCCTGGAGGCGTCATCCCACCGTCCCGTCCCATGGGGTGGCCCAGGCTGCATGCTGACCTGCGCCCTCCACCTCAAACCTGGGCTGCTCAGAGCGAACCCCGGGTCCCGTAATGCTGCAATTAGCAAGTCTTCATGACTGCCTTCGTTGCAGTGAGTCATTAGTTTAACCCGCACAGCTTGACGTGCAGAAGTTGAGTATATTCTCTTACCCATAGCCAAATCGGCATCAGTGTTGAATATTTGTATATTTACTGTGTATTTGTCAACATTGGCGTGCCCCAAATTCCCTTTCTTCCAAAATGCTGCCCGCTCGCCTTGACTGCCCTCTGCCTTCCCTGGAAGTTAGAGAACATCTCACCAGGGGTGCCAGTTGTACGCCACCATTTTACTTCCTCCTGAATTAAACAGGAGTATCTCGTAAGTACAACAAAGAAGCAAATTTGTCCCAAGGTGTATAAAAAGTATGGAAATTGAGAGGGATTTCTGCCTTTTTTTCCCCCTGATTTGAGCAATGGGTTGATTTCTCCAGGCATTTCGTTAATATAACTGAAGGTGCACTGCCCTTGCGTGTACAAAGTGGGCTAATTAGTCGGATTTACCTTATGAAACCAGTGGCAGCCTTGTTGTTGGCTTCGATGGGTGCACAAGCAGACACTGTCAGTGAGCTGAGGTTTTAAAAACCGGTGGTAAAATCCTCACCCCTCGGTGTTTCCCGGTAGTGCCGAGATGGATCTCACTGGGATCTGGATTTCACCTCCGTCCTGTGAACATCAGCCCCTCTGCCCTTTGCCTTTCTGCTCATACGTCTGTAACCGGCTGGAGTCACGCATCTAAATTAGTTTAGAGAAATATTAGCCATAAAAATATTTGTCTGTAATATAAATGACTGATTTTACAGCCTATTGTTTAAAAAAAAAAAAAGTTACTGCCATGTAAATGGTGTTAATTTATTACTTTATCTGAAAAAGAAATGCTATGGGCAAAGTTATTGGAGAATGCTCTCGCATAAGACAACAGGTATGCGTTATGAAGAAACAGGATATGACGCTATTTACTGAGATGGTTTTATTCATGCCAGATTGATATCTGTATTAGACCACAGGTTTTCTGTGCGTCATATTCATTTTAAATGCCCGAAGCGGTGGAAATAATGATCCGCATTTTATGGTTCTGCATTACAAACTAATGAAACCTGTACAAATTCTGGCGGTGTAGCACGAGGCCGGTTGTCACCGAGCCTTCCTTTGCCGAGAGTTACATCTACAGGCGGGCAACAGGATCTGTCCCTTAAACCGTACACGTCGGTAACAGAAAAAGCAAAACCCTCAAATTTCCACCCTGCTGCTGAATTATCCACGCTGCCTAAATGCCCCTGTGGGTTGATCGCAATCAGTGCTGCGGTCGGATTCGGTGTGCTCCTGCAAGCCTGCCCTTCTCGCCCCGCTCGTGCACGGCCGTGCACCAGGAGAGCTTTCCAGGACGGCGGCTGTGGTGTCTCGCATGGGCAGACGAGAAGGGACCCATTGCTCAATGCTCCTGTTGCCTTGAATTCCTCTCCTCTGAGTGGAGAGCGCACCCGGTTGCCTTATTTCTTCATAAAAGCGCTCGGTAGTTAGTCACCGGTTCGTACTATAATTATTACCGGTCTTTTGACATGGGATTATTTCCTATGTAAATGGTATAATCGCCCTTTAATGGGGATTCACAGCCCCCACCCGCGGTAATGAGTCGTATGCGGGAATCGAGGGTTGACTGCACTTCCTTATCTTTTACCATTATCTCTGGGAAACAAATTACTTGATGTATATAATTGACTATTTTAGACAGGAGTAGCTGTATAATTATTAATATCTGAGACTGATTCATCACAAGCAAATCTAATTTTAACATTTACAGAGTAGAAAAAAGAAAGTTAACAGACCCACTGGAAGCTTTAAAAGAGAAATACTTGAGACCTTCCCCGGGATTCTTGTTTCATCCACAAGTAAGTATTTTGGGAATTTTGATGTTGTAAACAAGCCTGTTGATGCTTCAAAGCAGGTGCAGAGAAATGAATGCAGTCTTAGTCATTTTTGGATTTCCTAAAACACACAGATTTTGCTGTACCATTGTGGTGGAAAAGCGTAAGCATTGTTCTGAGCTTCTTGATGTTTTTCAGATGAAACAACATGTTTTGATTATAGAGGAAGCCAGATTCAAACTACATGTATGTTTTAGAACCGCGTTCCTCCAAAACCGTAGCGTAGCTACCAACACTTGCAGCTACCCATGTCCTCTTCAGCGCTCTCCCATGCTCTGGGCTGTTGCGGTGGAGTCAATATTGACTACAAGGAGGCACTGGAGATTCAAAGTCGGGCCAGCACAGCTGAGCATCCCAGTTGTCAATATTTAAGGACTCCTAGAAAAGAGATAAAACCTTCCACCCAATGCTTTCAAGACTCATAATGCAGATGCTCCATCTCTTTTAGGGAGGAGTTGTGGGCTATAGTGTGTGCAGTGACTTTGTAGGATCTCTGCTCCTCCGTGCCTGAAATCATGCTGTATGAGAGGGCTGCTGTCTCGTTCATGGGCCATAATCCTTCCGCTTATTTGCTGAATAACAAAAATTGAAGAGGGTGTCCCTAAAATGGTGTAACAACTGCAATGTGTAGAAAGAGGACCTGTATGCAAACCATACGTTGCTTTTCTTCAACAGCACTGCACCCTTGTTTTGTACTCCTCTTCCTTGCTTAAGGAGGTTTTGCTAAAAATTTGGGTTAAATCTCATGCCTAAAATAAAATGCTCTGGGGTATTTGCAAATTTGAACCCCTTGCTGACTATGGGCTGTTTCATCCTAATAATGAAACCCCGTACAGGTCTTGTATTTTAAGCACACAAGCAGGAGCTGCTGTCTTTGGTTCATCTTCCTCTGATTCCTGGGCAAACCCTGCCAATAATCTGCTACAGTTTGGGTTGTTATGTTTTTTGGTTTGTTTTCTTTTTTCAATGAAGGCAACAGTTGTTATGTCCTAAGTTGTATGGAATTTCTTCTGAAATACGGGATTTCTGGAGAACTAGAAGGAGCAGCTGGTGGCATACACAGTTGCAGATGCACAAACATAATGCTATTGCTTGGGTGGAGAGTGCAGAAAAACACCCCATTCTGGTTCCAGTGCCTGTAGGAAGTGAAGGGTCTATTAAGTGTTAAAATTATTGAGTATTTATGTAAAGGATTTAATAGCAGCTCAGCGTGTCTTGCTGAGTTACCTTATTTGCCCAAGTAGCAAAGCGATGAGTAAAAATTCCCGTTCCATGGCAGATAGTACTAATGCACAAGTACACAAACAGGAGCTCAATCTGCTTTGTGTCCCCTGGTGTAAAACCAGGCTGGTTCCTCTCCATCAAATGGGTGGTTCTGTTAGAGCAGCTAAGGGGCTGTAAATTCGTAGTAAATTATTTCAGGAAGGGCATTTTAGGTGCTGTATGGATGGAAGAAATGGTACTATTTTGCTTAGTGCTAGCTGGCTTTTCAGAAGGTGTAAACCAATGTTGTTCAGTGAAGTTGGGTCTTCAGTTGGCTCTGAAGGTTTTGGTCTGATGGTTGGTCTGATGATGGCGGTAGGGTAGTGTGGGGGGTGGGTGGGACAGGAGGCTGTTTGGGTAAAATGCAGTGTTAGGAGTTTGGCCGTGGTGGGCAGGGAAGGAGTTGGATACTCTTCTAGGTAGCGTTGTATGATTGAGTTACGTGGGGAACCGGAGGAGGGTTAATGGGAGGGTGGTGGAGGCATGCAGGTGAAATGGAGACATTGGGTGTTTTGCCATTAGGAGGCGGGATGTCAGGATTTCAACCTTCATGTTTTTTTATAAAGAGTTGGTTAAATCTATTGTTGATACCTGAGGAAGGTCCCGGTGGTCCATCTTGGAAGGCCCCATGGTCACTAGGTCCATCAGCGTGATCAGGAGGTGCCGGGTGCCACCTCCGTGCTGCAGTCCCAGCCGAGGTGGGGCAGAGCCAGCACCCTCTGGCAGGAGGGAGGATAGTTGTGCACCCGCGTGGCTGAACACATGCACGGGGGCGCACGAATATGCACATTATGCCTTTTTGCCCATTCCTCCCCATTTCTCATTGTGCAATAGAGAAAAAGAAAATCCATGGTAAAGACTGGCTTTCGTTTTATCACTGACCGAGCTGCTAGGGATAATGTCTTTAGCTCGGTGTGAGACGGACGGATGGAAAGGTCATGAGTGTAACACGCACTCTTAATACGTTGTAAAAAAATATTAAACCGCCATCAGATGTCCCATCAAAAGAGTAAATGCCAAAATCTGCTTTCTTGCTGACTTTAATAGAAGGGAGTCTCCTCTTTGCAAAGGCAGAATCTGGCTCCGTATTTATAGAGGACTGGGGAACGGCTTGCAGAAAAGCTATTTTTCCTTTATAGTTCTGTTCACCCCTGTAAAAGTGCAGGTGTGGAGTGCGCTGCGAGTTTTCATTTTCTGCTGGCAGGATTTAGCCGTGTAAAATATGAAGAAAATTATTGTTTGTGTCCTACAAGTTTGTGTTTCTGTAGATAAATTTATTTCTGAAACTTGCTGTCTGATTAAGCAAGAATTTATTTATTTCTTTTTTAACTGGATAATACGACAGCTAACAGATGGGTCTTTAAAATAGGTTTCTGAAGTAGAGATTAAAGACATAAAGCCCACAGTCCTTACCCCGTCCCTGCCCGGGCAAAATTCCTCCCAGTGGCAGTGGCCCGAAAGCTATGAAAATTAGATCATTTAACAGCATTTCACAATAATTTGCCGTTACAAGGATTGCATTCTTAGGGAGAGAATACCCCGATGCAACAAATCATTCAGAATAACATTTTAATTAGTATCTTTAAATAAAATCTTAATTAGTAGATTGATTGCAATGAGGGTTCCAACGCAGGAATAATGTGTTGTTTTTGTTTCAATTTTGCTCCCAGTTCCAATTGCCTGATCAAAGAATTTGGGTAAGTTCATTGCTTATATTTTTGATTTAATCATTGTGAAATAAATTGCATAAGAAAAATATAATATGAAAGATAACTTACCACTCAATTACGGAGCATGCCACGCTTTCCTACAGAGTGTTGTAGCTGTAGTGGATAAATATCCTCTAATGTCAAATTGGCTTTATTTTTATCTACTTAATCTTGCAGGTTTTATTTGGTGAAGGCAATGGGAGCTTTACCTGAGTGAGGGTTTCAAAATGCAGTCTTTGTTTATCATTAACTGAAATTGTTCCAAGCCGTTTCCTGCAGAGATTGCGGTGAAATTTTCAGGCTGAAATCTTGTTAGATTGCAATAGTTATAAATATTTAATCTGCATTCGAGACATTAAAATACAGAGCCTCAGAGGACTTCACGTTTCTGTCTCGCTTTGACTTCAGTGGGAGTTAGTGGCTTTAATAGCTTTGAAGTTTTGGGCTTAATTGCTCATTGCTGTACTTAAAGCGCAAATAAACCACCCATTTATTTGCCGTGTTTGGGTCAAATTTGCCCTGTGTGTATATTCATATCGTCCCCCTTATGCCAACAGGAGTTGTGCTTTTAGTACTATGGGATAAATTTGAGCTTGCTCTTCTATTTTTATAAAACGTTATTTTTAATACATCTAAATTGTTCATAAAAAAAAAAAAAAAGAGCCACAGCAACTGCTTTTGCAGATGCAACTCAAATAACACCGTGTTTTGCTCTTGCGTTGCTGGCTCCTCAGCTGCACCACTGAACCCGTAAATACTTGTCCCAGATTTTTCCCAACCTTGGGGCTTCGGAGAGGAGAGCTGGAGCCAGCCGGCTGCGGCTCAGGTCCTGACTCACTCCCGCTCATCGCTCGCAGTGCGACGTGGACTAATTTCACAAGACGAAGCCAGAATTTCGCAAAACGAGATCGGGAGATCTTCACATACTCTTTCCCGCGTGTGTCTCTACGGGACTAGTGCAGGAGCCCCCAAAGGTGCTGCCCCTGCAGATAGGGGCTCAGCCCTGCTCTCCTCTGCGTGCCTCCATGTCGCGCTCCAAAAGCACCGATAGACCTTTGCTTTGCGTCCATGTGGCTTTTAATCCCATTTTCTGCCTGTCAAGCGATGGTTTGCGCAGCTGCGAAAGATGCAGTAGGATCCTGAGATGAAAGGAGCTTAGCAGGCACCGAAGGACTCCTGTGAGCGCCCGTAGACGCTCAATGAGCTCAACAGATAGGAGGTAGGGTTAGATGCCAGACTTGGAGAGCACAAGAGGTGGTTCCCAAACATTTTCTTTGCAGTAGAGGGAATCCAGTGTAGCGCACAAAGGGCCCGTGGTAGGATTTGGGATTTGGCCCAGGCACCCGGAATCCTCTGCGCTCAGAAAAGTGGCTCTGTTTGGGCATATTTGGGAGGTTGAAAAACCCAGTGGGGTCTGTTTCTTCTGTCTGCTTTCCTTGACGTTGGCTTGGTCCTCAAATTTCCATCATCCTGCTTTTTTTGTGAGCGTATGTCTCCTGGCCATGGTAGTGCTTTGAGCAGCTCCAGCAGAAATAGGTATTTAAAACATAAAGTGCCTGGAGCAGGATGCTGATTCATGGATGAATCTTCATCTTGAGAGATTTGAATATGTCACACGAGCCTTTCTATCTCCAGTCACAGTTGCATGTGCCATATATTTCAAGATTATTTCGGATTGTTTTTCATTGTTTGGCAGGAACCCTATAGTGCAAATCAATGGGCAGCACCCTCTCTTGAATGGATCGCAATTTATTTAGTCTGTAGACTCTTTCATCCCCTTCTGGTCCCATCAAGAGAAGGTTACTATAAAGAGGTTCTGTAATTATAGTCAAGACTTTATTTGTGATAGCTTTATGGAGAATCATTGTAAAGAATTAAAATAATTTTACAAATAAATGAAAATAACTTTGGTGAGTGCATTAACAAAGCTTTTATTTTACTGGGCTTATTTTAGGACATGATCCATTCTGTTAGGTCAGCTAAATCCCCACCAACTGCATGAATACAAATAGAGTTATTCTGGAACTATACTGCAGGTCAGCAGGAGTTTCTCGCTACTGCTTCATAAAGCTCAGCCATGTGTGATGGGTCTCTTGAACGTGACTATAGCTCAGCCAAGTTCTGGGGCTGGATATCCAAATACACACAGTTTCAAGACAACAAATTCACAAGTCATAGTTTTTAGGGAAAGCGTTGTAACTTGAACTGGGGAGGAAGAAATCCTGGGCTTTAGTAGTTGGGTTTTCAAGATTTCTCTAAATAACACTAGTAAAAATAGAAAGCAAACATTTGAACAATTTTTTTTTCCCATGAGTTACGGCCATAAAGTCAGTTGTTTTTGCGATAATGGCAATGAAGGAGTCGCGTTTGTAAAACATGAGGTCATGTAATTCATGGCATTGTCTGCTAGATTATTTCATATCGTCAGGTTATTCTTAAAAAGCAGCAACAACAAACCTTTGCTGTATTTATGCCACTTTTTCTTCTGTTGGTTAATAAATTTTAAGACAGATATTCAAGGCCCCTGCTGATGATATCTTGCCCATTGAAATGTTTATAAATACTTGTTTTAGCCGATTATGGTAATGTCTGCATTTTTGAGTCGGAGCTGGGGAATTGCGACTGCATATTAGTTTGCGTCAGTAGGAGGTTAATAGCCTCTCAGGGAGCGGGAGGGAGGTGGGGGAAAGCTGCTTCCTTTTCCAGACATCTGGACGCAGATAGAATCAACAGCTCTTATATATGTAAATCAAAAGTTACTGTTCTATATAAAATACTGTCATTCACTGATCTCAGATTAGGAGCAGACATGACTTGTCCATAAGGCAATAGCTGTATGTAAAATATGTAATAGGATCTTCTCACTCTCCTGTCTCCTCGGGGAGCTTTCTCCATGGACATGGCAATTACACTAATCCCATCTTTGGGGTCAAGTGGTGCTTTCCTCCCCGTGCCCTGTTCAGGGATCGCCACAGCCCTTGGGCGCTCATCTGGGGTGCAGACCCTTCCTGAAAGTGCTGCCCAGTGGCTCGAGCCACACGCCTGCCTCACTGGTGGTCCCTAGGGACCATCCCTGGAGAGATGAGGTGGCCATGAGAACCCACCTAACCTCCCAGGACAGATGCTATGGTTAACAGCTTGCTCCAGGAGTTTAGCGGATTGGTGACCAGTAGCATCTCCATGGTCAATGCAACTCCTGTGGAGGCAAGTCTTGCTTTGCAGTCGGCCGTAATGGTGTTTTGAAGGAATAAGAGCTACTTTGGTTGTGTTTCGGCTGAAAGAGGGAGTTTCATTGCGGAAGAGGGAAAGTCATCTCCTGGGTTAATAATTAGTAACAAAAAAAAAAAAACCCAAACCAAACCTGGGGGAAACAAGGGTAAGAATAAATTAGTGATTTTTACAATCATTGAAGATTATCGGTGAGTCCACCTCAGGGTGTCACTGGGCTCTGAACTGTGGCTCATATCTGTAAATGACATAGGAAGAAGGGTGACCAGGCAAAGAGCAGAGTTTGCGACTGTTTATTGAGAATAGCTAAACGCAGAGCTGACTGTGAAGATTTTTGCAGGAGATTCACAGAAAGCTGAGTCACTGGGGCTTAAAACAGCAATAAAACTCAATGTCAGTAAGTACCCAGTAATACCGAGGGGAAGGTGTGACTCTCAACTCGTGTCATTCAGGAAAAAGATCTTGGAAGTCGGTAATTTTATGAAAATATCATCCGAGTGCTTAGCAGAAAGGAATTGAAAACATCATTATGTTATACTGCCTTCAGGTCTTGAACGCAGCTGAAGTCCCTCTCAAAAAGGACAGAGTAGAATTAGAAAAGACACAGAAAAGTGCAACAATGATGACTGGAGGTAGGGAACAGCTTCCATACAAAAAGAGCCTAAGTAGATTTTGATTTTTTCAGCTTGGAAAAGAAATGCCCAAGGGAGCTGTGCCCCAGCTCTGTGAGACCATGAATGGTGAGCAGAACCTGAATGAGAAATGGTTATTCATTAGTTTTTACAATACACAGACAAAAAAAAAATATAAATGAGGGGCACCCAGCTGAATTATCAAGCAAAAGGCTTAGAAGGAACAAAAGCCGGTATCTTTTCATACGCACCTAATTAAATTGGCAAACTCTCCTTGACAAAAATATAAATGGATTCAAAAAGGGTTTAGCCAAATGAATGGGAGCTGCAGCCACCAATGGCCGTTCAACACCGTAATCGAGATGTAACCTCCAATTAAGGCTCTCGCACCTCTCATTGCTGGTGCGTGACAGAAGACACCGGGGAGAAGGTCTGTCCCTTGCCCGTCCTCCTGCGCATCCCCTGGGGCCGCTGCGTGGAACCAGGGCGCCGGCTTCCCGAAAACCTGCGTCGCAGGGTTGGAATTCCCACTTGGCTTTGGTGCCCGAGTTAGTGCTCGGCGGGACAAACCCCACGTTTCATGTTATGCAGTTAAGATTTTACAAGTGGGCTGGTGAGCTGGGGCTGTCTACCTGCATATAAAGTCACGGAGAGTGTGTTGTGGGTCGGGGCTGGTAGGATATTATGGGCTGTAACAAGCCCAAGCACCCGTCTCGCGGTAGGGAATTGCATCCTGAAGGTCCTGAGCGCCACCAGGCTCCGGGACTTCTTCAGAAAATGCCCAGATGGTGGTTCTTGTGAGCACTCTATCCAGCAGATAGTGACTGCTATAATTATCCTGAGAGCAGGAGTGCCACCGCCTCGTATCAGCAATGGCGTGGGGCCGAGCGCTTCCCGTTGTTGCTGATGCACTTCTTGAAAAATATAAATCATACCAGGTAACTACGTGGATCGGNGGATCGGTCTTTAAAAAAAAAAAAAACAACAACAAACACAATAGTCATTCCTACAGTGAGAAACGTATTTTTGGAAAGTGAGTAATATTTTAAAATAATTGGAAGTGCTCGTGTTTCCTCTGAATGAGGGATTTAAGATTAGATGCTGATTTCATACCTATTTTGGGACTGATGTAATCCTGGAGGCGGTGTTGGAGGTAGCCCTGATCTGCATCGCCGTACATTAGAGAAGAATCTGTCTCAATTTCTCCTCTGGAAGTCCTATTTCCTATCCTGGAAATAAGAATTAAAAAAAAATAAGCATGACTAAGCCATTTTAAATGTAAAGGGGAAAATAGTTGCTTTAATATATTACTGTAGGGGACCATGTACATGAGAAATGGTGATCCAAAAATGATTTAAACCCACTAGATAATGAAACTGACTTGAATATTAAATATACATAAATAAAACATTTATTATACTTCTCAATGCCCTTATTATTCTTCACCATAAATATGTGCTATCATAACCCATGGACTGTCTTGTCACTGCTAATCAGCCCGAAGGCCAAAGGTCATTTTTCATTCAAACCGTGTATTTTCTGCAATTTCCCCCTCAAGAAACGAACAGTTTCTTGTGGGGAACAATTAGAAGGAATTAAAGGCAGTGGAAAGGCTATCGTAAAAGCTTTAAGAATCAATTCTGATTAAAGAAAAAGATGAAGTCATATAAAAAGAAATATATGGTAATGTTGAGTTGTATGGGTTGATAATGACATCTCGGTACCGCGAGAGAATTACCTCCTCTCCCAGCAGCATCATCATTACATATCTCACGCCTGTGATCAGTACATGTCAAAATCCTTCATATTGACAAATGTGCTGTCCACTTGCATCTGTGGAGAATGTTTTAGCAGCTGAGTGATTATGAATCAAACCCCAGAGCTTACAGCCCCTACTGCCTTGCAATGCTTTCACATTTGTTGCCTGACAAGTAAATGTATCTTGACTTCCCTCTGAGATTTTTTTTTTTCCTTTGCACCGTGTTTGATGAAAGACATTTGGCAAATTGGCAGTGGTACCCTGTACATTGCAATTTGTCCTCAGCATTAGGAATCTGAGCATGAAATGAGAGGGCAGGCTACAGGCTAAAGGGAAAAAAAAAAAAAAAACCCAACCCAAAGCCAGAGCTAACTAGCACGTGAATGGTCATTTCAGGAGACAAACGTGCAATTCTGCCCATTAAAATAAAATTAAAAAAACCCAAAGCAAAACAAAACAAAAACCCAACAAATGTGCAATTCTTCCCATTAAAAGAAAATTTTAAAATCCCAACAATTGGAGCAGTCTTATGGATTTTGAAGAATGGGCTGGAAAAGTGTGCTCAGCTGAGGAGCATTCAGTATCTTGTCCTTCATATAATTATTTCCTCCTTCATTAAAATCAAGGTATTGCACCAGGGCTTACACCTTGGGTTTTGTGCTCTCTAGGTGAGATCTTGAGATCATGGGTTTCTTTTTGTTTGTTTGTTTGTGGTGTTACGAGGAGGCAGGTGGTTACTCTCACCTCTCGGTAGGCTCAGCAGCAGTCTTGAACTCTCCAAATGACAATGTTTGAGGTTTTGGAGCAGTTTCTCATGCTCAGTTCCAGACACCTTAAAGGAAATAGTTCTCCAGAAATTATTTAGTGCCCACTCCCTGAAAATTAAAGTCCTAAAGCTGACCAAGAGAGGAGGCATCTCAAGGTGCATAGGGTTTACATACAACTAAAGGTAGAGCAGGAATATCATGACCTTGCAGAAAAACAGGATGGGCGTCTAGCAGGAAATGTAAACACATAGCACCGAACCCACCAAAGCTTCGTTTCTTATGGATTTATCTCATGGTCTTTGACTGTGATGGGCGAGAAGACTGGACTGAATGGTTGGGACATTCACAGAGCCTCTCTGGATCTGGCTTCTTGCAGCCCTTGGTTGAGCTAGAGTGTCCATAAGGTTTCCTCTGTAATATTTGTCCTCTGCAAGTCTTTTAAAAAAATGTAGGCATTTGTTTATTGTTGGGATCTCTATTTTTTCTGTTGATTTGGTCAAAAATGGCCAATGGTTTCAGTAGATGGGATGCATAGACTCATAGGCACGCACCCCCAGAGCATGACTACATAAACTGGAATTTTATAGAAGCCGAGGCTTAAAAATAAGAAGAAATGAACACCGGCTGATTTAGATTTTGTATGGATGCAGCTTTCCATTATAGCAATGCGGGCAGGCGTTCTGCTGTGTGCTGGCCTTGCAGGGAGACAGCACCCTGCTTCCAAGTGGGACATCATCATGGCCACCACCTTGCCTAACGTACCCCATGATTTTAGAGACTGCAACTTTACATTTGCCCCCCCCCCTTTTTTTTTTTCCTTTTGGCAGCGTATGTTTGTTGTATTTTGGGTTTCCAGTGAGGGCAGAGAGCTGAAGCAGAATTCATCGTGACGGGTTCTGTCCTATCTTCTGTTGCAGATGTCCGCTATAGAAAACATGGCCGAAAAGCTGGAGAGCTTTAGCGCCCTGAAACCGGAGGCCAACGAGCTGATCCAGTCGGTGCCGTCCATGTTCAACTTCCGCGCGCCGCCGAGCGCCCTGCCCGAGACCCTGCTGCGGAAGGGCAAGGAGCGCTACACCTGCAGGTAGCCCCAAAACCATCCCGGGCTCCCCAAATTCCCCCTGCTAGGACAGTTGATGGGGGCTGTGGTGGGTTTTTCAGGGCCCTCTGTGCCCAACGAAACACGGAAAGCGTTTCGCTTTGGGGTTCTTATTTATTAAATGACTGGTGTTGTTAAACAAAGAGTTTGCCCTGTATCATAGCAGTTTGATAAATGAGGTGGAAACTATTATATAAACAATTCTTTTTTCCAAATTTTCTCATCACTTTCATATGCACAAGTGTGCTTTCATTATTGATTTTTTTGATCGTAAACTACAGACGTGTTTTTTCTCAGGCTTCTGGTTTTAATATCCAAAGGGATCAGTGATAAAATACATGACTTATTAGGACTTATGTGTACAGAGTTTTAAAAAAATACAATGAAGATAGTCATGGTACGTGCAACCAAAATGAATGGGAGCTTTGTCAAGGAACGTAGAATTAGCTGTGTGGGTATTTTGAAGGCTTATACATCACGTTGTGAAAAAATAAATGAGATGTTAAAAGTGAAGGGATGCAATCTTCAAAGTCATCACGTGGAGCAACCACCACCCTCGTTCCCTTCAGAGAGCGCTGTGCATGCTCTGTCCCCATGCAAAAATGGGCTCAACGCCATCAGTAGAACTGGGCCAATTATGAACTGAATATTAATATGTTACTTGAACGAAGAGGGAAGGCTCACAATAATGGGGTTTTTTTTGCCATTATTGCTCTTGTGACATATTATCAAGTTTGGAGAATGGTTTTTAAATTGCATTATTTAGGTCTCTCTATCATCTCCAGAGTGCGCAGGCGTTTGACACTGGCGTATCGGTTTATCTGATCTTTTTGAAAACATGTCACTTTCTTTCAAGACATGTTGTTATAGAAACATACCTTGATGGATTAGGTCTTTGAGTCTTGTCTGCTCTGATCCTATCCAGTGCACAGAGTGATGTCACGTTTGCTGACACGTAGAATTGGTTGAAAGGTTTGAAATTTGCTTACAAGGAGGCAGAAATCCAAGGCTTTAATAACAGATTCTCTTGATTCCAAATCGGAATGTGACAGTTAATCACCTAGTGAGCTTAGAAATTTTGGGTCATCTTTAAAACTGGCATGTTTTCATATATCCCCTGCTTATGCCCAAGAAAAGCTGGTTGGTGCCCGCTATTCCAGTCCCATTCTTGGGTGTGCGCGTCTCAATCACTTATATTTGCTGAATGCTTTTACTGAAATGTCGTTACACCAAAGCAATGCCAATAGTACCATATATTAACGGTTCGATTTGGGCTACGTGTCCACTGCCGCTCAAATTGGGACGAAGCCGTTGAAGGTTGCGTTGTCTTATCAAACCTTTTCTTATCACAGATACTGCGGCAAGATTTTCCCGAGATCTGCAAACCTAACACGTCACCTGAGGACGCACACTGGAGAGCAGCCCTATAGGTACCGCCACCCCTTACCCGTGTCTGTGGTGTGGTCAAGTGAATAAAGCAAAGGAGTGAGCGCCCGACAGCCTTGCTCGGCCAGCTCCAGCCCTCCCTCCTTAGCGTTGGATCACCCACCGTTGCATTTTGGTCTCAAAAAGGGCTTTTTGTGCTCATCTAGACAAGGGCGGCTGCAGTCGATGCTACACCATTGGAGCTGCGGAGATGGGGGAAGGTTTTGGTCCTAATTAGGGAAATTATCTTGGTTTAGGGAGCTGCCCAGGCACCATCCGCAAGTCCTGCCTTTGCCTCGCAGGAGAGCTGCCGCTTCTGAACCAGCATGGTTGAAGTGATTTTCAAGAGGGCTCATGGTTGTGTTTTCCCTTGCAAAAACGGGGGTTTTTTTTGTAAGAGTTCTGCAGTGTTATTTGCAGCCTAAAGTTGGCTGTTTCGTCAATCATCTGATTTCTGAAAGGTCCCAGTTGCAAAGGCATTACTGTATTTATTTGTTTCCTGCCTAATCTGGACCCTTTCTGAGGTCTCCTGAACCAAACCCCGTGTGGGTGTACTCTCTTCTTGATAGGAATACGAATGTGATATTTTATCCAGGACAGTCACATGCAGAAACGTGTATAGAAGCTTCACCTTATTGAAAATGAAAGACTAATTTAAATCAACTGGAAAGAAGCCAGTTCATGTTCCAGTAAAACAAATGCACCAACTTCTGCATTTTATGAGCTGTAAAGAGCAGAGTAAGCTCATTGTTTGTGAGGAAACAATATGGGTTTTTTTTGCCCCTAGTCTCTTTGGGAAATGAGATTCACATCTAATTTTATTGAAGGAAGGTCTCGATGCGTGTTATACCCGTCCACTACATAAAAGCCATGAGCAATTAGTAGCATAATGGACGATTTCAGCACTAAAAAAAAAATTTGACAGCATCGACAAGCGTAAGAGAGGCACGGGAGAAGTAAAAGATTGAAAAACTCAAGTGGTGAAGACTGCTGGCTAGTTGCCAGCCAGAGAATTTGGAATAGTTATGGTATGACTTAGTAATGGCTTAAAGAGCAATACAGTAAAGGCTTTAGGGACTCCAAATCGCTACAGAGTATGAAAATTGATGCCTCTGGTACCAGAGTGATAGACTAAACTACTCACATTGGCACAGTATTAAAGGTTGGGATTGTTTATTGCTGGTTTTTGCAAGATAACCAAATTTCCTCTGGGATTAGCAATCGAGCAAGCTAATTCCTCAAGAAAAGATTTAATCACACAGTATAATTTAGAATAGGAAAAGAAATAGCCCTTTTTACCTTATTTGAGCATTAGAAGAGATCTGTTTCATGTTTTTTCCAAAAATGTTTAATTGTATTGTATTGGCAGCACATAAAACAATAGAGTTATTGCTCTACTGTTTTCAAACTTCCCAACTTTGCGTGCAACAGTTTGAAAAACATGGGAATCAATTACCCCAGCTAATTTGATGCCATTAACTCTGAAATACTATGCTTATTCCTAAAGGTGGTATTTAAAATATAAAGCCTAATGTGAATTAAAGCTAAAAAACCCACCGTAGAAGTGACATCTCCATTCCAAGAGCACAGCGCTCCAGCTATTCAGCCAAAACTTGTCTTTATTTCATGGAGGGTTTTGCCTCGATAGGGACCAAGGCACTGCAGTTGGGCAATGAGGCTGAGCCCAGAAGGTGCTTCGTGTCTCTTAGGACAAATTTTACGTTTCCAGCTCTTTTCTACCCACCTGTTTTTGGTTTTTTTTTAGATGCAAATACTGTGACAGGTCCTTTAGTATATCTTCTAACCTGCAGAGACATGTCCGTAACATCCACAATAAAGAGAAGCCATTCAAGTGTCACTTGTGTGACAGGTGTTTTGGTCAACAAACCAATCTTGACAGACATCTAAAAAAGCACGAGAACGGGAACATGTCTGGTATGTATGCCTTTTCCCTCTCCAGCGTGCCCTACGTACCGCCAGCGGTCCTATACAGGGACCTCACGTTCACTTTCAATACTACCCAGTGTCAATAGGCACACGGTGCTCTGCGCCGTCTGCTCCAATGAGTGGGTTTTTGGAAAATATGTAAGTGCCTAAGCTCTGCTGACATTTAAAGTGCTTTGAAAATCCCAGCATAAACTCTACCCTTGTATAACTTAATACCACTGGATGATGTCTTCTCTTTTGGTTTTAATTAAGCCGACCATAGCATTTTGAGAACAGACTGGGAAAATTGGTTTAATCCCATCTCCGCAATCGCTTGGCTCTCAATAGGACTCCTAGATTTAGAGTCTCGGGGGGCACTCTAAAAGATTTTCTTGGCACCCTCTAAAATATTCCCACTGTCAGGAGCTGAAAAGCACAAGCTATTATGGAGGTAATGGTGCCTCCCAAGCGCCAAAGCAAATCGGTCACCGCACGGCAGCAGCAAAGGCAGCGGCAGGTAGTGGATATCATTGGTCTGGTTTAGGTATCTGCAGGGTTTAATAAAAACCCTCTCTGCAGTCTTTCGGTCCGTGTTTTGCTCCGCTGGAAATAACCAGGTACACGTGGTGAATGCAGAGCTGTCTTTTCCCCAATGCCCAGAGAAAGGCATCTGCCACTGGTCTCTCGGTGCTAACGAACCTGGGTGATTATGTCAATGGCTGCTCCGTGTTTTAAGCAAATCTGCATAATTCGTAGCTAAAATGAAGCTCTATTTGCTCCGTTCAGCCATTGGTCTAACCCAGTTATTGACTGACAGTCTTGGAGTCGCGAGGGAACAGGAGGGAGATGTTGAAATAGATACTGGGCAAAAGCAGTTATAAACCATGGGAATGGCACCCAGCACGCAAGCACTCGTTTTGTCTGGAAACCACCTTTGCCCATGGATAATACTTCCTTTCTAATTAGTGGGTTTATGCCAAAAGCTGATGGATCACTGTGACCAGCTTTTCTGGGTCTCACCCATTTTAGCCATCGTTTCAATGTCAATTTGATTTAAATGGTTAAATATAGAAGACGTAAAGGAGCAGCAACAGAAGTCCTCTATTTTGCTTTAAGGTACTGCAACATCTTCACCTCACTCAGAACTGGAAAGCACAGGGGCAATCCTAGACGACAAGGAAGACTCTTACTTCACAGAAATTAGGAATTTTATTGGAAACAGCAACCACAACAATCAATCCCCCCGAAACTCAGAGGAGAGGTAAGTTGCCACTCTTCCTTTTCTAGATTAAACCTGATTTTTCACTTTTGATGAGTTATTTTAGCGATCCGGTTGCTTCAGTGTTCACATTGGTGTCTTATGAAAAGAAATGTTGATGCCTTCCCCGTTGTGCATGAACATATTCCCAGTGCCGGATGCTGGACAGAAGGTTATCTATGAACACATTTCTCCTTGTATCAGGAGTTCTCGGTTTCGAGTTTCCATCGTTGATTTAAACCTGTTGAAAAATTCCCTCATTTTACATTCATGGCAGAGCAGGTGAATTCTACATCCTGTGGCTAAAATATAGAATGGTTTGGGTTGGAAGGGACCTTGAAGATCATCTCGTTCCGACCCCCTGCCATGGGCAGGGACACCAGCCCAGGTTGCTGGTAGAGAGCCTTACGATTTAAATGCACTTTAAATGTGTAATTAATAAAGTAGGCTAAGCTCAATTCTTGAATCAAATGAAAGATTCTGACTGAAAGTCTTTTCCCGTAAGTAACTCAATCCCAAGAAAGATGCTGGCTAGCAAAAAGCCCACGAGGCTGTGGGTAGGCATTGGTAGTCCACCAGTGCTTTAGCACGTAAGAGACTTTTTCCTATTAAGATTTATTAAATATATGAGTGTTTCAATTCTTCTGAACTAACAGAAGAGAGACCACTTCTAAATATCTTCAGCTAATAAAAATACAAATAAAAATCTTATCTAAGCAGAAAAGGCTGTAACATGGACATGCACATCAGCTATATATATTTCTTCATGATTGGTGTTGCATTATGCATTATTTGCGCTTTTGAATTGGCATTACATTATCGGCATCAACAATGTCTTCCTCTTGGTGACAAACTTCACTGTCTTCTCAATTTCCAGAAGCCTTTGTGAAGGGATAGAAATGGTGGACATAACACAATTTCCACGAAAGTATTGGATTAAGTGATTACATGCATATTCAAATTTCATTCCGTCTTGATTGGCAATGAGGGCTTGGGATTTTTTTCTTTGCACATCTGGTCTCAACATGTCCTCCGACAGGAAGTCAGCAAAGTGAAAAGGTTGCTGGGTTGTGCAGTGTTTCCTTTCTAAATTTGGCACTTCAGACTGCTCTTGATGGATATTTTATCCCTGGCAAATTGCTGCATTTGAAAGCATAATTAGAGAATCTGTTTTCTTAATCACATGGCTTTTGTTACTTTGGTTGTAGTCCATCTCCCTTTCATTTCTAGCAGCCTCAATTGAGCATAACAGGCAAGTTGGCAGCCCAAACTGTGCTCAACAATTTCTTATTTCTGCCTATTTAAATAAAAGATGATAAAGAGATATTGCTCTGATTATCTTAGAGGGGGGCGGCTGCTTCAGCTCGCCCGACTCTGCACGGCCTCAGATTTTTTGATACCGCGATGCAAACAGACCATTCCCTAGGTGGGTTTCTTCTAATGCAATACCAAACTCGTGACAGTCAGCTGGAATTTACTCAGAAAATAGATGAAACTATCAGATTTAGGCAAATGATGCTATTGTTGTATAAGAAACTAGCTTTCACTTGTCTATGCTGCATAAGAAAGTATATGCATTAACAACAGCAAGTCAAACATTAAATACCAAATACGCTGCTTGGACTCATCCTTATCTTGCTCAAACTTTTGGTATATTCCATATTGTCCCGCACAGTTTGAAGTGCACGGAGTCTAAAGCAAACTGGGGCCGGACAATAAAGTTTCCATTTTTATAACTGTATTCCTGGAAGAGTTGAGGACCTTTTGCACAATGAGAACAATAGATGAATCAAGGCCTCTGAGCTACGTAACGCAGCAGAGCAGATACGCTGGTAGCGCGAATTTGTGTGGCTCCACCGAGTTCAGCCCTTCTACGCCACTAGGACCTCTGGCCATGCATATGTCCACGCGGCGGTGCCGAATTTCTTTAGCTCTCAGTCCATGCGGCGGACGCGATGCAGCTGTGGGTGCTCAGAATCCTGCAGGATTGATCGTTAGCAAACGAGCCCCTTCTTCAGCGTGGATATTTTGTCCTTGATAAAATCCTGTAGGAAGTAGTTAAGAGAAGTCATTGTGTGAAAGCAAAAGAGAACGTAATATCAGCGGGTAGACCAAATGGTTTTCCATGTGCGTATTGCTATAATTACTCATTTAATAAGAATAAATGCACTTAAATTGCTATATGACCTTTCTTTTCATTACTTCTTACCCTTCAAATCAGTCGGTAATGTAGTTCAGCATGGAGACAATATTGCAGACCACTCCTCAGGTCTTCAGCTGAAGTCCCTTAGGTTCCCATGTATGTAATCCATACATTCAGTGAAGTAGTATGGCTTCCAAATGGGTGGTAGTGTGCAAAATTAATTATGCGTGTAATTTTGACTTTAAAACTCTGAATGCAGTATTGGATGTCATTTTTGAAAATGCCGGATCTGATTTTCAGAGTTTCTTGGCCCCTACAGCTTCTGTTAAAAGGCAATGAGTAGTTTTGCCCAGACTACATATATGATTAGAAACATGAGATGAAATAATGCGTGAGAAAATTTGGAATGGATATCTGAACATACCTCCGCTCGAACAGAAGTTTTAGCAGGGTAATAGGAAAATCCCATGCTGATGGCACTGTCACGTCCCACTGATTTTTGAGTGGAATTTTCTCCAATACTGCCTAAACGTCTGAAGCTAAACAAGATATAAAATACAGAAATCACTTTATTCTACGGGGAGAGATCCTTTTCAGATCTGCCTCCGACAATCTGCTGGTGAGGAGCTTTTGTAACTGATTTGTGATTATTGCTGGGGTTTGTTTTGGTACTTTCAGAATGAATGGCAGCCACTTTAAGGATGAAAAAGCCATGGTAGCCAGCCAGAACTCGGATTTGCTGGATGACGAAGAGGCAGAAGATGAAGTAATGATGGACGAAGAAGATGAAGAGAGCGAAATTGCAGGGAAGGCGGTCAAAGAGCCTGTTACGAGTGACGTGCACGAGGGGACCCCGGAGGAGGATTACGAGGAAACGAGTACTTTGGACGTGAACTGCAAAGCTTCCCCTGGCAGGTTGGTTCCTTCCGAGTATTGGTGTGCCCGAAACGTGAAATAAAAACAATAAACCATACAAGAGTGCCAGCACCAAACTGTGTGCTGTGGGAACCGGTCCGAAGTAGCCAGTTCCCTGGTTACGATAGCAACGTGCCTCTGTGTTTGGGTCAATCCCAGCCCTGTTTTCAGTCTCTTCATGCAATCTGTAGCCCTTAAGAGGAAAAATAAGTGTGCTCGGGGAGCTATTGTCAGGTTCTGGGTGAGACAGGAAACGTTCGTGGGAGAGACGTTATCTGCTCCATAAAGTGACCTGGGTCTCCCATAATGGTCTTGTGAAGGGCTCTGGAGACACCAGGAGGGGAGACGACCTCTCCTCTGTAGAAAAGAAAGGGGAAAAAGGAGAATTTCTTTTATTTCAGCATCATGGTTTCACAGGGCGAGGTGGTTTGTGAGGGTAAAAAAAGGGGAAATTGCTCAGATGTGTAAATCCGAGAGGAAGAGGGAACGCAGAGAGGATTGTTTGAATGACATTACAACCTCTGTGGTGTTTTTGTAGGTATAAAGAGGAGGAGTATAATAAGACTGGACTTTCGGCTTTGGACCACATAAGGCACTTCACAGATAGCCTCAAAATGAGGAAAATGGAAGAAAATCAATACAGTGAAGCTGAATTGGCAGCTTTCAATACTTCCCAGCTGCCAGAGGACCTAAAACAACCGTTGTACAGGAAATCCAAATCCCAGGTAAAAGCTTAACTCGGTTAAAATGTTATTGTCGCCAAATACCCGAAGGATTAAACGGTTAGCGTGTGGCAGGCGAGGTCGTTCCAGCTTCGTCAGACGGAGCTGCGCTCCGCGTCCGCAAACCTCAGCCTGCCCCGACCTCCCCCTGCGCTCCCACCCCACCCCGGAGGCACCACAGGGCGCTCTGGTCCCCGACGACAGAGGATTTTCTTAACTTTTTTCCCCCATTTTTGTTCCTGCCCGCCACCCGCAGAAACACCACGATAAGAAAGAGTCGCGCTGTGCTTTCAGACGGGTTGAGCTGCAGCCTGGCAGGGATGTGACTCGATCTTCTGGCTGGCTTGGCTTTTTGGGGGGGTTTTGTCTGTTTTTTTTTTAAAGTCTGTTGGATGTTACCGCCTCTAGGTCCTCAGCATGTTTTTAAACCAGCAATAACTAGGCTGATATCCTACTGCTATTTCTTGACATTATTTTAAACATTAATTAAAGTGGGTCTTTGTAGCCCCCTTTAAAAGATTCCTGTTTTGAAAACTGCAGAACGTGCCTGTAGAAAAGCTCAGCAAAGGAGACTGTGGTATTTGGTGAAATACAGGACCAGCCAAGGGATAATGTGGTTCCTCAGGCTCTTGAAAAGAGCCTCCTGTGCCAAGAATCCGAAGGCAAAGGAGACTCTGAGACCTTGTCTGCTATCAAAGGTTTCGCAGGGCTTCCTGAAGCCTGATGAAAGCAGAAATTATTATTATTATTCTTATTAGTGAGTCAAAAGTGTCAGTGAAAAGGTTGTCAGTGGTTTTACCTAACGCGTTTTGATTTATCTTTTTTATTCATTTCGGAATAGCAGTTGTAGTCTAAAGGATGGCCGAACTGCGTAGGGGTGGCGCGGGTCCAAGCTCAGATCCGGCCGCGGGATCGTGACCTCTTTGTCCTTCTTCTTTCCCCGTCCAGGCGTATGCGATGATGCTCTCTCTCTCCGACAAGGACTCCCTTCATTCTGCACCCCACAATTCTCCCAATATGTGGCACAGTATGGCGAGAGCCGCTGCGGAATCCAGCGCCATTCAATCCATCAGTCACGTATGACATTGTGAAGTCTTACCGAGAATGGGACCAAGTCCAAACCAGTAGCATGGCTCTTTCATATATGACTATTTAAAAGACTGCTGAGCAGAATGCCTTATAAATCTGCAGGGTCACTCATTTAAAGTCCGGTGACCTTAAACTGAATAATTTTAAAAAGAAAGAAACTATTTATTCTCAATATTTTGTTTTGCACAGCAAAGGCAGCTGCTGACTTCTGGAGGATCAATGCGACTTAAAAAAAAAAAAAAAATTTAAAAAAAAAATGTTTCAGTGGATTATGTAAACCGGGGCCGGGAAAAAGTGTCTTCCAGTTCCCCCGGCTTTGAGGGGCAGGGGCAAAAGGGTTAAGACTGCATTGATACACACATGGGCACTCCTTTAAAGTAGGAACTGAATTGATTTTCTTTTTGTATAAGATAGTTTGACACAGGATTGGGAACAGTTGCTTTTATGTACAAATCTCTTCATTAAAGCTTTATGCATTTTAGCCCTTCAAAGACAGAAAATAGTTCTATCAAACGCACACTATCCATCGTAAATGTAGAAAGAAGTAACAGGGAATATTTTGTTCTCTCCGTAATTCTTTTGCCTTCTCAACTGCATTGTTAAAAAAAAAAAGGAAAAACAAGAAAAAAAAAACCAAGAAAGAAAAAAAAAAAGAACTCTGAGAAACAATACATAAGAGGCTTGTGTATATTGTAAACTATGAATGTTCACTACTCCAAGAAGCTAAATCATCCAGATAATTCCGTGAAAGCACCGCGTTCATCGACAGCACCACTAGTTCAAATCATTGTAAGGAGATTTTAATTTTCGACAATCATGTCACTATTTTGTTGTATTGTTTCCTTTCCCCCCCTACCCTCTAATTTCTTCTTTGTGTTGTGCGTACCATGTATTTATTTGTTGGCAAACGATTGTTTGTTGATTGAGATAGCACTGTTCCTGTAACAAACAGCACTGCTCCAGTCCCCCACTGCGTTACGACGTAAGGCACCCATGTACTTCAAAAAAAGTGAGGTGAACTGATCTGTGTATATGGGAGTGCAAAACAGTGTTTGAAATTTTCTTACATTCCTCTTTTATTTTATTTTTGCCTTTTAATGAACTAAATAACTAATAGATGCGACTTAGTTTTTTTTTTCGTAATACAGTAAATTGATTCAATTGTATAAACAGTTATAATTTCTTCATGAAAGCATGATTCTTCTGATTAAAAAAACTGTACCCAATATTTTATGCTGGTTGTCTGCGAGCTTGTGTGATGTTATGTTCATGTTAATCCTATTTGTAAGATGAAGTGTTCCAAATTTATGTTTTAAAAAAAATAAATAAATAACGGAAGGTATTCAGTTATTTTTTGGGGGTTTTTTTGGCCTTTAGTGAGGGACCAGATTTATTTTTCCTTTTTGTTTATAATCTCATTTTGAAATAATCGGCAAGTTGAGGTACTTTCTTTAAATGCTTTGTACAATGTAACTGTTACGCATTTCAGTACATTACTATGGGAGGATCAACTTAAAAAAAAAAAAAATAAAGGACTACAAAACTGAAGGGACCTTTTTCCTTATTGTCCTGTTTTTCTCTGGGTCAGGGCCAAAATGGCATATTTCGTCTGCAGTCCGGGGAGCAAAGACTGTGTCTGTGGGGCCATTAGGGGAAGGGAACCAGAGGATGGGGCACCGCGAACCGTCTTGGACTTGGTCATGCATTTTAGGACCCACTCCGGAGTCTCTCAATAGACCGTTGGAGGGTTTTAGATCAGTCCTTTGAGCTTCAAAACAGTAGAAAAGAGAAATGTGGCACTCATTTTACAGGAGGGATTGGTGCAAGGTCACCTTCCACCGCTGTTGTGGAGCCTCGAGCTTGGGCTGGTGGTGCCCCCGCCTGCTGCTCGTGGGGACGACGTCGGGCCGCAGCGGCTTGGCTGGCTAATAGCAAAACATTCACTCGCCAGGACAATAAAAATCCATAGCTGAGGAGCTAAATAGGCCTCTAATTGAATGTAATGGGCCCTTAGGGTCTAAAAGGGGGGGGGGAAGAGAATGTTTTAATTTGAGCATTCCCTTTGAAATCAGGTCCAAAGCTCTGCTTCTTTTGGACAACCTGCAGAGCGGTGGGGGTGGGATGTCCAGGAAAAGCCAGCGTTGGCCCAGGCACTGCATGTTTTCCTGCTCTTCCCACCAGCAGAGAGAGAAGGACTGAGACAGCTCCATAGGACACCATGGGGCTGTCCCTGCTTGCCACCCCGGGCCAAGCTTGGTCTTTGCAGCTACTGCACAGGGCTGTCCTTCACGTTTAAGTGACTCAAAAGAGGGAATGTGGCACACTGCGGAGTCTTTTGTGCAGCGGGACCAAGGATTGCTGTCACCAGATGCGAGCGAGCTGGCATGAGCGGGCAAGGAGGGAGCGCAGCGCTGGGTATCGGTAACCCAGGGCAGTCAGCAACAAACTGCGTATTGAATGCAGCGCTGTCCCAGCAGGAGAAGCACTTCTGGGGAATATGATTTGCAGGAGGTTTGGTTAAGTCTGGCTTCACCAAAGCCAAAAGTACCTCCAAAGATGGATGCCTTGTCTCCAGGCCAAAGGCAAGGGGTCCTCCTCTCCCAGACTGTTTCAGTACCCGAAGACCTCTCGTAGCTCACCAGATCCTTAAGTTACGTTTCAGAAGAACCTATATGTGCCATTCTTGTCTTCACCCCAGCTATGGTTTGACTTGTTTTATAACCATGACGGAGCACCAGGGGCATCGGCGGGGCTGAACCCAAACCCGGCGAGGACAGGTGTGGGCTGCCCTCGGTTCGCTCATACAGCTCCTCAGCCTCACGCACAGGTTGATGGCAAGTTGAGACCTACAGGATGGTGGTTTTCATGCAGGAAACCTAAACCACACCTGGAAAAAAAAAAATAATAATAATTAAAAAAAAAAGGCCTTTGTGCCTGTTCTTGTACTCACTTCATTGGCCTGAGCCAATGGTCAGGTACATGCAGATAATTGCATAAATAGGCTATTATTTTTAGGGCAGTTAAAGTCACCGTGAAACTTGGTTTTAGGTTTCTGCCAAATAAAGAGAACAAATAGATTAATCAAGTCAAGTTTTATCTGCAAACAACTTTCCAGATCGTTTTCCCCTTTAATTTGATGCAATGACAGTTCTTATCAGCTCTGCCCTCACCTGCCCTAGATGAAAGGGGTTTGGGGCGGTGGAGAAAGGGTGGGACAGTTTCCCTTGGGTTTAATGTTCTGGGTTATGGTAGCACACTCCCACCATATAACTGTCAGGGAAAGTACTCCTTGAGCTGAGCCATAGGGTTAGTTTAACCTGCACATAACCAGGTTTGTTGACCATCAGGGAGTGGCTGCCTCCGCCTCATCGAATCCCCGGGCTGATGTTCCCATTGAGAGCCTGGAGCTTTGTATGTTCATATCAAAGTATCCCACCCAGCGGCACTGCCTATGGGGTGCGATGAGCAGAGGGGGGAAACATATCACAAGGGGTCCTCCAACTCCATGTTGATACCTTGATACCTTACCATGACCTTGATTTTCATTGCCCTTTCCCAATGGCAGGGTTATTCACCCAGAGGAATAGCTGAAAAGCAAACCCAGATTTGATTAACCATCTCATCCCCCAAATAAACAAAGAGAACTGGATAATTTTTGTCTTTGTGTCATACCCTCCCTGATGGACCACACAGATGCATTTGTCCAAATGCAAACAGATTGCTAACTGGGGACCAATGTTCATGGCTTTTTGCTACGGTGACTTTTTTTTTCAGAAAAAAAAAATAAATTCAATACTTTAAAAAAAACCCCTCAGCTTATTTCAGCACCATCCTACTGTTCACCCCACTGAAGTAGTTTTCCATAAGTCAACAAATCATTCCCATGTGATACAGCAGCCTTCCTAGATGAAGGAACTGCATATTACCACCTCAATTCCTATCTACAGAATCTAACAAAGCCCCAGCATGACAAGATGATTAATCAATATTTCACCCTGGCCCAGATCCTCAACACCACCGCGGGCCCGAGTCGCTGTTCCCGTGTCAGCCCTGCTGCTTTACCGCATTAATAGCCACATTGGCGGAGTAATGGGAGGGGAAGTTATTATAAAAACATTTGCGAGGCTGCTTTTGCTCAGCGATTCACTTTGGCCCGCTGCTCCGTGCGCGTCTTGAACTTTAAAACTTTCTGTCAGGTCCCTCTTGCTCAGACGGACGGAGAATTGCTGCAAACTCCTGCATCGTTTTGCCGCACTCTGCTGCTTTCCGGCTCCATTAAGTCTCATTTGCGGCTTTGCTGGTCAGTCCTAGAGTGGCACGGAAAAGGTAGTCCGTTTTAAAGCTTCTTCCAGTAATGATTTAAACAAAACAAAGGCATCCAGCACCAAACAGAAGACCCTTTCTCCGTGTCAAAGACCACGTACCTTGCCAGGACTCCGGTTAGAAGAAAAACGTATTCTGCAGCCTGGCCAAAATCATCTTCTTTCCCATCCCAGTGAGAGGCTGTGTAGGTTGGTGAGCGCACCTAGTCCGTGACTTCCAATAGCCCGGTTAATTCCTCTTTTGTTTCTATACAGAAAATGGTGCCAGCTTTAGGAAAGACTCCGCTTTACAATTCAGAGTCACTTGATGAAGTCTGGGGAGAGGGTAAAGCGTAGAAATTCAAACAGAAAGTAAAAAAAAAAAAAAATACTATATTCCATTTCTTTTCCTTTTTTTTTTCCCCCAACTCAGACTCATTTGTTGCTAAAGGAAAACAATTTTCAGCCAAATTTACTGTTTTCCCAGAACTGAGATTTTAATCAGACTAACATTTAAAGAATCCCTGAAAAGAGGCCCCCACTGCCACGCTGCGATTCAGGAACTCCTGGTACGCCTTGCAAGACCGAAGCCTTTTTCCCAAAAACGACAGGATAAATTTTGCTTGGGACCAGCTGCCCCCCTGGGCATGGCCATAAACCAGACTGAACACAGATCCCTTTGCCACCGTGTGCTGGGAGCAGAGACTCCTTTTCTTTTTTTTTTTTTTTGATCCAGGAATGACCGTATTTTAATGGCAACTGAAGCTATTTATATCTGTAAATCCATTTGGGGAAGTTTTGGGAACTTTTTATTATGAAAGGTGCTGTGGAAATATAAAAGTAGTCCGGAATAATTTGCTGCGTAGGAGCTTCAGCAGCATCTGCTCTGTCTGTCTGAGCGGAGGGTCTGAAAGAAGGCACCTCCAGAAGGCGCCCTCCTTTTTCCTGCTTTATTTTAATACTAATTAATTCCAGAAAGGCTAAAGAAACGTGATGAAACGCTACACTTCTAAGAAAAAGCTTTGCCCAAGAGTCTTAAAGCAGGCCTCCCAGCTTGGGAGGGTCTAGTGGGAGAAGAGGGTTAGTGGTCATTTTGATGCTTAAATTATCAGTAATTAAGAAGTTGATTTTCTGGGATTGAGGAAAATTTTAAACAGCTGCTTCTTTCAGGCCTTTACTCCTCATTTTCATTAGCACGGGCTAAGGCAATCTGGAAAATATATTTAGATCCATATTATGCTATGTCAAGACCTCAGCATCTGTACCTTGGGGCAGATACATGTGAGATAGCCGGGGGTAGATGTGCCAGCACGCACATGTGGAAGTGTTCAATTTGTAATATGATTATAGCCCCAAAACAAAGCCTGCTTGATACCTGTGGCATATTTGTTTCATGGTAAGCGTGGAAAATTCTCAAAAAATCGTGTCATGTTTCGCATCACCAGCCAACTCAAACTAGAGAAGTAGCGCTTTAATTCCCGGGGAATCTCTTTCAACAGGCGCGTGTCAGGCCCAATTAAGGTCCAGGCGGCCCCCGCGCTAATTGGGTTGAGGTATGCAGCAGCGTAACATGGTCATTTAGCAAAGCAGCTCCCTTGTCCAGGCCAGCGCCCGCCCTCGCGCCAGCACGTCTCTCTTCCCGAGGGCGGCCGGCGGAGAAACTCCTGCTAGAAAATCACCTGGAAAAAGTTAACGAGCGGAGTGAGAGTTTTTAGTAGCGGTGGATAAGACGGCTCGGGGTGCTCAGCCGGCAGCTCACCACGTGCCCTCCTGCATTAAAGTTGCACAGGACACTAAGGTGAGGAGCTGCAACCTTCACCCACGTAACACCGGCCATGGCTTCGGCATCCTCCATGGATGCTCTCTTGTCCTGCAGGTCTTTCTCTATGCTCAAAATAAAGAGTTTTTTTCTTGCTCCTGAAGTGCTAATAGAGACAAAAAAATGAAAGCATGAGCGAGACATGGAGATGAATTTAAGCCTTCAACCCCTCCTGAATTTCAGCAGGATTTGTGCGAAAATCCCAGCTACGGTCGCAATTTCAGGTCATCCATGATCTAAATGAAAGTGAAATGTTGGAGGACAGACACTAATGGTCTTCACTCCAAACTGATTCTTACATTTTAATGATTTAGATCTTCCTCGTTATGGAAGGCTGTGTTTTACTGCACCAAACTCTTTCACAGAATCATAGACTGGTTTGGGTTGGAAGGGATCTTTAAAGACCACCTAGTCCACACCCCCAGCAACGAGCAGGGACATCTTCAACTAGATCAGGTTTCTCAGAGCCCCGTCCAACCCAACCTTGAATGTTTCCAGGGATGGGGCATCCACCACCTCTCTGGGCAACCTGGGCCAGTGTCTCACCACCCTCATTGTAACAAAGTTCTTCCTCGTATCTAACCTGAATCTTCCCTCTTTCAGTTTAAAACCATTACCCCTTGTCTTATCTCAGCAGGCCCTACTAAAAAGTATGTTCCGGTTCCTCTGTTGCTGCTAGGCCTGTTGGGCACATCTGGTGTGTCTTCTCTTGGATTTATCTATAGTCTGTAGAGATCTTTCTAGCATCCAGCCTCTCCTGGCTCATGTCTTAAAAGAGGACAAGCTTTGCCACCCTGGGACCGACGTGAAGTCCCCGCACGCTGACACGTGCCTACTGTGTCTCAGGAGGGGACTCCAGCGACACAAAGTCCAGTCAGCTGCAATCACAACCGTGTAATAAAAATTCAGTTCAGAAGGATCCACAGACCCTCTGCTCTGTGTAACCACAAGCCACAAAACACTTTGCAATCCACTGTAACGAAGTAAAGACGTTTATTACATTTAGACTTGATTCCCTGGTACTCTTCTTGGAAGCAGTTCTGCTGTTTTTATTGCTTAAGAGCTATTAAAACCTTAACCACTGTATGGAGCAACTCCCTCCAGCTTTACACTCGTCCATAAAAACTTTGAATGGGAGATCAAGAACTACTTTTTGGACCTAACACCCCGTCAACTGAGGAACGCCAGAATCAGGTCTGCATTTGTCCCTGTCCCAGCTGGGTGTACAGACCAGGCTGAGGGATGCTGAAGGGCAGGAACATGACTTGTAAATGGATTTTTTTCCCCATGCTTTTCTTCGCTGCTTGTAAGGAAGGACAAGGAGCGGGAAGCCACAGTGACCTCTCCTTCCCCCTTGTGTCGGTCATAAGCCAAGTTCTGTGTGTGCCACCCTCTATTAGCTTGGAAGGAAAGTCATTGTGTGAAGAACTGAGGAGAGCAGGAGCAGGGACCGGGGTCAATAAAAAAAATAAAAACAACACAAAACCCCACAACAAAAATCTTGAACCCGCCTAAATTTGGCATGGTGCTGGGGGGAGAAGAAGCGTGCACAGGTAATCAGCAGGATGGCACAGCGGTGTTGGACCAGTTCAGTCACCCCTCCAAAAAAAATCCCCTCTGAAACACGTACAAAACCACAACGATCTGACATGGTGTAATGGAAATGGCACCGACCAAAGACGTCTATAAGGGACCTCCCTGTGTCGCTCTTTACATTGCTCAGGTACTGGTGGTGCGTGTAATACAGAAGCTAGCTCAAAGCCTCTCATTATTTTCACTTTTTTTTTTTTAATATATATTATAGAGTCGAAAATTCTGGCTTTCTCAGCTCACCGCTAGTTCCAAAGCATAACTTCCTCCTCCTCCACTCTGCCACTGAATTTTTAATATTTCCTCTTTGGAAAATGTCAGGAGTCTCGGCGGGGTGTGGG